>AWOL01S0000821.1:318680-337062 GCA_000715115.1 Nicotiana otophora
ATATATATATATATATATATATGGATAAAAATAATTTTATATATATATATTCTTAACGGGTTAACGGATTATCCGTTAAGAAAATTGAATAATCCGCCCCCAAACCGATAAGCCGTTAATAAAAAAATTTCAATCTGTTCCCCGTCCGTTAAACCGTTAACCCGATACCAATAAGCCATTAAGCTTCGGTTTCGGTTCGGTTTTCGGTTTCGGTTCGGTTTTGAACACCCCTACTCTGTTGACTTCGGACACTCTCTACTCCTTCCTCCTCACTTTCGTTTCATTACTATATTTCATTTGCACATGCAAAGTAATTAACATACTTCGATACTCCAATTTTTTAAATCAAATTAGACTAAAGAGCCCGTTTGGCCATGAAAATGTTTTCACTTTTTTTGATTTTTTTTTTAAATCATTATTTGGTCATAAAATTTTCAACTTTTATTTAAAGATGAATTTTGAAATTTTTTAAAAATTTGAAAAACTCCAAAAAGTTGTTTTTCAAAATTTTTACTTAGACCACTCACAAAAATTCAAAAATAACTCAAAATTATATTACTGTCAAAACTCAACTCTAATTTTCAAATATTATTTTTACTTGAATATTTTTTTCACTTTTTTCCGGAATTTTACACTTTTTATGTCCAAACGCCCACTAAATTACTTCATTAAACTATGCGTTGACAACTCCTTTAACACTATTGCCACACTGTTTTTATTTGTTTATATATTTATAATAATTATATTTGAGTCAGTTTGTTCACTTATAAAATTACATTAAATTTGTTATTATTATTATTATTATTATTGAGTCAAGTTGCGTGCAACTCGAAGAACACGGCCTTTTAGTTAAGGGTGCCTGGATTTCCACTATTTCCTCACATCTTTCTATGGTTGTCTATTAACACTGTTATCACAACTTTCGACTATTTTGCTTTTGGCGTATAATGTCTCAATTTCATTGAATTGTTAGTAATTTAAATAATACTTCAATTTCGTAAAAATTGTAAATTTATATTCTTTAGTTCTTTTCAGAAACAATATACAGATGCTACCATTTTCCATTACTAAAGTTATAATGTGTTAAATAGGAAAAGAAAAGGTTTTCAATCATGGTACAAAAGAAGAAAAGGCGAAAATCAAAAGCATCAAGCAATCAACAGCCAGTCAAACTTTGACTTTGAGCATGTCCCATGTAAACGCTCACACATTCTTTACTGCTAACGAATTTTATCTTCTCAATTATTTTTAAAGTATACATCTGTAAAGATTAAGGCAGAACGGATTCAAGATTTTGAGGACCCATTCGAGCATAGATCAACATTTTATTAGTTAAACTTAAAGTAAATTTTTTAATGTTGGTTTAAAGATGTATTTCAAGTGAGGCTTTATATATAGAGAGAACTTTTGTCGGACTTTAAACTCTTTATGTCTATATACTTTTTAGGTATAAAACCACTGACAAATTGGGATATTAAAATTAATTTGAAAGAAGTATTTGATCGATTAGAATAGTCATTTATATGTTACTCTCTAAAACTTCCTGGCTAGGATTATCAATCTAATTAGAGAAATTTTTATAAACCACTATTATTTTGTGGCTATTAACTTCCTATAGCTACCATATACATAATTACTTCCTATAACTACTATTCAGTTGTTACGGTAGTGTATTCGCTGTATTCGCGCGACTGTATTCATGAATACAACAGCAAAAAAATCCTAAAATCAGGCAGTACAGTTGTACGCGCATGTATTCACATGTATTCACGCTGTTGTATCCATGAATACACCAGCAAAATGCGCCTAAACTCAAGGCAGTCCAGTTGTACGCGCATGTATTCAATTGTATTCACGCCATGTAATTCATGAATACAGTAACGACAATCACCTTAAAAATAGGTATGTCCAACTGTCTAACGACCTGACTTGTCGTTTTAAGAATTAACACCTCGCTCAATGACTTAAGGTCTCGAGAAGTTTTGCAATATGTATTATGACCCGCGGGTGTGGTCTGTAACGACCCAACTTGTCGTTTTAAGAATTAACGCCCCGTTTATTGATTTAAGGTTTCGAGAAGCTTCGTAATATGTATTATGACCCGCGGGTGTGGTCGAGTTTGATTTTTCGGAAGATTCAGAATTAAATTGGAAGAACAATTCTTATTTAGAAGCTTAAATGAAAAGAGTGGACCGGGGAGTTGACTTTTGAGCAAACGACCTCGGAATGGAACTTTGATGATGTCAATAGCTTCGTATGGTGATTTCGGACATAGGCGTGTGTCTGGATTTGGATTTGAAAGTCCGTAGGATAATTTGACGCATTTTGGCGAAAGTTGAAAAATAGAAGATTCTGGAAAGTTCGACCGAAGGTGGAATTTTTTATAACGAGGTCAGATTTCAATTCTGGAAATTGGAATAGCTCCACTGCATTATTTTATGACTTGTGTGCAAAATTTGAAGTCATTCCGGATTGATTTGATACGTTTTGGCGCAAAATATAGAAGTTGGAAGATTTAAAAACTCATAATTCGATTGAATACGCGATTCGTAATTTCGGTGTTGTTGATGTAATTTGAAACCCCGAGTAGGTCCGTGATGAGTTACGAGACTTATTGGTAAATTCAGACAAGGTCCCGGGTAGCTCGGGTGAGTTTCGGACGAGGTTCGGATCGAATTTGGACTTGTTGAAAATGCTGGGATTTCTGCTGTTTCTGGGCAGCAGCTGTTGGAATCGCACCTGCGGAATTTCGGGCGCAAGTGCGACCACGCAGAAGCGAGAGAGCCATCTCAAAAGCGACATTGACAAGGCTGGCAACTCATCACAGAAGCGGACAGGTTTGCGCACTGCGACATCGCAGGTGCGATCAGTGGAACGCAGAAGCGGCAAGGTCCGCAGATGCGCCTTTGACCATCGCTTCTGCGATTGCACAGATGCGAAATGCTTTCTACAGAAGCGTTCTGGACAGAATCATAAGGACAAAAAATGGTCATTTCGCCATTGTTTTTTTGGATTTTTGGAGCTCGGATTTGGGCGATTCTTGAGGGTTTTTTCACAAGTTTGTTGGGGTAAATGTTCTATATCCTAAAATGATTATATTTCATGAATCTATGGTTATATTTATCGTTTGATTCATATTTAAACGGAAGAAATCAAGACTTTTTCAAAATCTTTCAAAAACGAAAATTTAAGATTTGGAGGTCGAGTTGTTATCGAAATTTGATAAAATTGGTATGGTTGAACTCCTATCAGAATGGGTGTTCAGATTTCATGAAAATTATGCCGGGATCCGAGAGGCGAGCCTCACGTTGACTTTGTTGACTTTTTTGAATAAATTTTTAAGTCGACGTATTATTATCCGGAGTTATTTTCGATGAATTTTAATGAAGTTATTCAATTAATTTGGATAGATTTGAGCGGTCTGGAGGTCAATTCAAGCAAGAAGGCGATTTTGAAATATCGGCATAACTTCAAAAAGGTAAGTATCTTGCCTAACCTCGGGTTGGGAAATTACCCCTTAGGCATCGAGTCTTATATGCCATTTGTGAAATGTGAAAAATAGTGTACGCGAGGTGACGAATACGTACTCGGGTTTATATGTGCAAATTTTATTGGGTTAAAGTCTTAGGCATTATTGTGTAGTAAATTGGATAATCGTTGACATTTATTAAATCATCTATTTGCCATGCCTAAATCCTTATTTGTTGAATTTGTTTTTATATGACAATTTGATGTGATTGTTATTTGAATATTTATGTAATTCTATGAGTTTGTTGGTTTGATATTTCTTGGAATTTAATCTCATTATGGATTTTTTCCTCTGTAAATAATTAATTAAATAAGCTTAAGAAGAGGTGTTATATAATTATTGAGAATGTGGATTAATGAAGGCATTTTCCTATGCTGAGTAATTTCTATCTATGTTGATTGTTTTTGAGGTCTTATACACATTGTGTAGAGGTTTCGGCTATTTGTTTTGAAATTAATTGATTTGTTGTATCTTTGGAATTGATTGTGGCCATTGGAAAAATTGTAATATGAAATGATTTTGTTATGTTGCCGTGATAATATTTCGTGTAAATTATTGTGTTGTACGAGTTGTTATTTTGAGGATATAAGGGTGGCATTCCACTGCTGATATTATGTGGGTATAAGGGTGGCATTTCACTATTGTTATGTGTGTTGGGATATTGTCTGGGCAGAGTAATAAGGGTGGCTATAGTAGAAATAAGGGTGACTATTGATATTGTCAGGGCGGAGGGATAAGGGAGGCTATTATAGGAGTGATAATGGTGGCTATTATCTGGGATGATATGTGATGATTTGGAGTGGTTGCATTGATGATTTTTATGTGATGTTGTGATTTTTCTTGTGTTTATTTTTATACCTTGTGCAATTTGTCTTGTTGTTGGTAAATTGATAATAGTCTAATTTATGTTGAAATTGGGAGCCTGTGGCTATTGTCAGGCGGATTATGAAAAGAAATGTGGGCACGAGGTGCCATGAGTAAATAATGAGGATGTTGGCATGTGAATTGTCCGGGCAGTTGAGACATGAAACGTGAGTACGAGGTGTCAGGGAAATATGATGATTTAATTATGGGCACGAAGTGCCGTGAAAATATGAAAGTGGGCTGAGATCCGTGTTTATGAAAAATATGAAAATGCGCTGAGACCCGTATTTTTATGATTATAAAATGGGGTGTCACGTGGTGACTTTTAATTTAAAGAATTATATTCAAAATATTTATTTGGAAGGGTTTTTATTCAAAAAGTATTATATGAAAGAATTGCATTTGAAAGATATTTACTTGAGGAAATTATATTTGAAAGAGATTTATAGAAAGAATTATATTTGAAGGATATTTATTTGAGGAAATTATAATTGAAAGAGAGTTATTTCGAAGAATTATATGTGAAAGATATTTATTTGAAGGACTTGATTTAATTGGGTGTACTTGTATTTACTATTTGTTGAGCGATATTAATGGTATTCTTGTTGCCCTGTTGTACATATCATTGGTTGATTTGTGTTGCCCTTATTGTTATTTTTTTTCCTATTATTTTGTATACTATATTGCACAGGTTATTAGACTAGTGAGTGTATTGACTGTACCTCGTCTCTATTCCATTGAGGTTAGTCTTGATACTTACTGGGTACCGACCATGGTGTACTCATACTAAACTTCTGCACATTTTTGTACAGAGCCAGGTATTGGAGATATCAGACTCGGACAGAGTTAGAGTGGGATCGCAATGATTTCAAGGTAGAGCTGCTTGGTCGTCGCAGTTCCTTGGAGTCTTTTCATTTTTATTGTACTGTTAATTATTATTCAAACATTATTAAGTATTCGATCATTGAGATTATTTCATGTATTCAGTTAAAGTTCGTGACTCAGTATTAGCAGTCTTGGGAGATTTTCATATTTGTTTCCACTGTTAGTTTTGATTACTTATAAAAAGAAATAATGGTTTGAAATGTAATTGAAATCGACTTACCTAGTCTTAGAGACTAGGTGCCATCACGACGCCTGATGTGAGATTTTGGGTCGTGACCAGTTGATATCAGGGCTCTAGGTTCATAGGTTGTATGAGTCACGAATGAGTCTAGTAGAGTCTTGCGGATCGGTACGGAGACGTCTGTACTTATCTTCGTGAGGCTACAGAACTATTAGGAAATTTCCACTTCTTCCATTCTTGTCGTGCGGAATTTGTTGAATTTGGAATTTGAGCCTTTGTATCTCTATTCTCTCGCAGATGGTGAGGATACGCACTATCGGGTCAGCTGAGCAGACACCCGCGTATACTGCTAGGGCCGCAAGAGGCCGGGGCGGAGGTAGAGATTGAGGAAGGGCACGTGCCGCGACTAGAGCACCTGTCAGAACAATAGTTGAGAAGCCGCCAATAGCTCCAGTTGGGAGACAGGTACCAGAAACACCTGTTGTTACCCTCGGACTCCATGAGGCTTTAGCACAGTTCCTGAGTATGTTTGGTACATTAACTCAGGCGGGATTGATCTTTGTTGCACCAAATATTTTGCATATTAGGGGAGTAGCTCAAACTCCTACCACAACTCCAGAGGAGCAAGTTCGCATTGGTCAGATTTCGGGTATAGTACCGGCACAATCTGTTATTCCGGTTCAGACTGAGGTCAGTCCAGGGGTATCAGAAGAAGAACAAAAGAGACTTGAGAGGTTTAAAAGGTATAGTCCACCTATTTTCAGTGGCACAACTACAGAGGATGCCCAAGGATTTCTAGAAAATTGTCACTGTATTCTCTGCACCATGGGTATTGTGTAAGCGAGCGGAGTTGCCTTTACTACATTTTAACTGTCAGGTGTAGCATATCAGTGGTGGAAAATCTATGAAGAAGGTAGACCAGCAGATGCAATACCACCAACTTGGGCTCAATTTTCGGAAATATTTTTGAAAGAGTTTGTTCCCCAGACTCTCCGAGATGCATGGCGCATAAAGTTTGAACGGTTGCGTTAGGGTACTATGACAGTGTTAGAATATGCCATCAGGTTTAGTGAGTTAGCCAGTCATGCACCTATCTTGGTTCCTACAGTCAGAGAATGAGTCCGTAGATTCATTGAGGGGCTCAATTATGATCTTACAATATGCGTGGCTCGAGAGTTGCAAACTGATACTCTATTTCAGCTAGTAGTGGAGATTACGAGAAAGATTGAGAGTGTTCTAGGTGAAGAAAGGGAGTCTAAGGAGGCCAAAAGATCTCGAGGCTCTGGAGGGTTCAGTGGATTTTACTCTTCAGCTATAACCCATTATGGCGGAGGCTCGAGCAGTCGACCAGCTCAGTCCGCGCATCAAAATACTCGGGGTGCTCCAGTAAGTTCTTATAGTGCACCACTGTAACGACCCAACCGGTCGTTTTGACTGTTAGAACCCTGTTCCCCTAAATAAAACTCCCCGAATATATTTTTAATGATTTATGACTCGCGGGGATGGTTGGTTCAGGATTTAGAAGTGTTTGGGTTGAAACCAGAACACATTGTTCCTTAAGTTGACCTTAAAGTACTAAGTTTGGCTTCGGTTAACATTTTGAGAAAACGACCCCGAAATAGAATTTTGACGATTCCAACAGCTCCGTATGGTGATTTTGGACTTAGGAGCATGTTTAGAATTTTATTTGGAAGTCCGTAGTTAAATTAGGCTTGAAATGGCTAAAATAGGAATTTAAATTTGGAAATTTAACCGGGGAGCTGACTTTTTGATATCGGAGTCGGAATCCAGTTCTGAAAATTTTCATAGCTCCGTTATTTCATTTATGACTTGTGTGCAAAATTTGAGGTCAATCTGACTTGATTTGATAGGTTTCGGTACCGAATGAAGAAGTTAGAAATTTTAAGTTTCATTAAGCTTGAATTGGAGGATGATTCGTGGTTTTAGCATTATTTGATGTGATTTGAGGTTTTGACTAAATTCATATGATGTTTTAGGACTTGTTGATATAATTGGTTGAGGTCCCGAGGGGCTCGGGTGAGTTTCGGACGGCTAACGGATCATTTTTGTCTTTTGGAACATTGTTGATAGCTGTTGGAAATTTTCTTCTGATTTCCTTATACGCGATCGTGTGGATTGGGTTACGATCGCGTAGGCTTAAATTGGCAGCTGAGAATTTGTTCTATGCTATCGCGTAGGTTGGATTCAGTTGTGCTATGAGAACGTGTGGCTAAGGCTGCGTTCGCGAAGAGGAAACGAAGCAGAAGCTGACCACGTGCTTAATGCTTCGCGATCGCGTAGGCTTGCGGAGACTGTGCTTCACGATCGCGTGGGATTTTCCGCGATCGCGTAGGGTCAATGTTTGGGCAGTAAAATTTGTGCTGCGCGATAGCATGAGGAAGTTCGCAATCGCATAGAAGAAATCACTGAGGAAAGAGTTTAAGTTCTGAAAATCCATTTTTAACGATTTGGAGATCGGATTTAGGCGATTGTTGGGAGTTTGTTTTAGAGAAAACAACGGGGTAAGTGTTCTTAACTCAATATTGGTTAAATTACCTGAATCCATCGCTATTTGTATCATTTAATTGGTGAATTGAGTTGGAAAGGTTTGAAAACCCTCTTGGATAGATTTGAGGATTTGAAGGCCGAGTTATTATCGGAATTTAGTGATTTTGGTATGGGTAGACTCGTGGTTGAGTGGGTGTTCATATGTCGTAACTTTCTCTGGATTCTGAGACGTGGATCCCACGGACGAATATTTAATTAATTTCGGAATTTTTATTGAAAATGTAGTATTTTCTTATAGAATTGATTCCTATAATTTTTAGTGATTGGTTCGAATTATTTTTGGCTAGATTCGAGCCAGACAGAGTTGGATAATCGTGGAAAAGGCCTTCTAGTGGATTAAATTGGAGCAAGATGAGGTAAGTTTCTTGTCTAATCTTGTGAGGGAGAAATTACCCCATAGGGATTAAATTGAATAATTGTTGCTAATTGCGGGGGCTACGTACGAGGTGACGAGAGTCCGTGCGTAGCTACTATTAATGCTAAAGTCCGGGTAGTTTAGGACTCAAAGCATGAATTACTTGTGTAAATTATATTCCTTGATTAATTAATATTAATTGATATATATGGATATATTGTGAATTGTTAGATATAGATATTAAAGGATGGAAATCTCATATGCTTAATTTTCTGTTTAAATCAATTAATTGTTAAAAGAAATTGTTCTCCTCCTGAATTTANTGTAGGGACTACGTACGCACGAAGTGACGAGAATCCGTGCGTAGCTACTATTAATGCTAAAGTCCGGGTAGTTTAGGACTCAAAGTATGAATTACTTGTGTAAATTGTATTCTTTGTTTAATTAATATTATTTGATATATACATATATTGTAAATTGTTAGATAAAAATATTAAAGGATGAAAATCTCATATACTTGATTTTCTGTTTAAATTATTTAATTGTTATAAGAAATTGTTCTTTCTCCAGAATTTATCTTATAATAAATATACTCTCCTTCCGGAGGTACATAATAATATGTCCTTCTTTCTTGTAGAGCGGGCCGAACGCCTCGGCGGGATAGATGTATCTATAGATCGCGCCGCATATCCCTTGGCAGTGTACACGACACTCTGGATCGGGCTGTACGTCCTCGGCAGAAATCGTGCTTAATAATAATAATTACACGATACTTTAATAATTTATTTTAGCTTGCGAAGCTAATTGATAAATTGGAAATCCTTAAAATTTAATGATTTATTATTAGTGCTTGTTAAGGAATTAATTGGTATTCCTGTAAATGAGATTTAATTGATAAATTAAAAATTTATTGATATTAAATTGCAGCTTGTAAAGCTATTTGATAAATTGAAAGTTTTATTGAAATTGCATGATTTAAATAAATAAATTGGAAAATTGTTGCATTTGAAGGATTTTTATTATTTCTGCTAATTGAATAAAATTATTGTTAACTCTGTGAACCATGCTGATTTGAATAATTATAATTTATTCCAATTATTATTATTGACCCATAGTGAGTGTCAAAGTCGGCTATCTCGTCTCTACCACTTCGAGATTAGGCTTGATACTTACTAGGCACACGTTGTTTTCGTACTCATACTGCACTTGCTGCACATTTTATTGTGCAAGTACATACATGTATAGCGGCCTTGTGGACGCAGAGGTATGGTTAATAATTGTGGGAACATAGGTGAGTTGCATTCTATATTATGATCTGCAGCTAACAAAGTCTCCTTCAGAGTTATTATATTTTCCTGTCTAATTTGTATTCTGGACAGATGCTGTATTTTATTTTAATTTCCTAGTAAATGCTCATGCTATTGTGACACCAGGTTTTGGGAATGGTTGTGAATTATTTAGAAATTTAGTTGCTAAAAATATTTATCATTTACTTTATGAGTTTTATCTCTACAATTTCATTGAAGATATTTTTATTTCAAAAATACTACAATGGGTAATCAAGTTAATTGATTATGGTTGGCTTGTCTGGCAGTGGTGTCCGCGCCTTTAATCGGGCACAGACTCAGTACGAGCAACCGTGACCTCAGAGGGGTTATTATGAGTGTGGTGATACTAGGCACATCATGAGAGATTGTCTCAGACTTGGGAGGGGTGGATTTTATCAGAACACTCAGACTATGGGCTCCAGTACAGCTACTACCCCACGTGCATAGCCAGTTAGGGGTGGAGGACAGGAGGGTAGAGGGCGCCTAAGAGGTGGTGTCCTGACCCAATGATATATTTGCTATGGTATGGCTGATGCCACTACACCAGAGAGTGTAGTTACAGGTATGATCCTGATTTGTTATAAAAAGGGTATTTTCCCCTTAATTTTATTCGGTTCTGAATATTGAGGTGAGTCCTCCTGTTATGCTCCGCTTATGGGTAAGTTTCATAATTTTTTGACCCACTTACATGTTTATCTATATTGGGAGGTTTGATGATGTTAACCCGTGTCTATCATTTTTATTTTGTACACTACCGATGGCTATAAGTCCAAAAGTGACTTTCTAATACTCTCTACAATGGATTTTGATGTGATTTCGGAATAACTGATTTCAATTTTATGAATTTTATGCTCTACCGAGATGAGGGTTGATTATGTGTTGAGAAGATTATTTACGACATTTACTGAAAAGAAGAAAGAAATGAAATTGAAAATTATATTTGGCACAATGTGCAAAACACTTGTGATTCGGAGTTGAGGACGAGATCCTCGCATTTTTTATATATGACGTGCTACAAGCCACGGTGGGAGTTATATAAGGACGAGGTCCTTGTGGTGAAAATTTTTATGAGTCTAAATTCTTCTTTTGTGAAATTAAAATTTGTACTATAGTATTAATATGGAGACATGCCTGTTAGGCTTATTTGATAATTCTTTTATGTGTTTATGTGCATATTTATCCACAATTATGAGAAAAATATTGAGTTTTAATCTACGAGGTGAGTGCCCAGGCGGCGTTAAATGTGGCTCGTTAAGTCGGATAAATAGTTATGAGGTCTTCATACCTCACATTTTACTGTCAGTGTTGTGAAAATTCGAAACGAGGTTTGGGTGAATATGAGGTTAATTGGCGATGTTGTAATTGATTATGAACAACTATTAGTACCAGAAATGTGGTGCTTTGTTGGGCTATGGATGTGCTGTTAGGAATTATTTTAGTGTTACCCTGGCAGATGGATAGGCCCAATTATAGGGGAGACTCTGCCGAAATTTCTGAAAATTTTGGGAGTTAGTAAAATTTGGGGGATTGAGACGTGCAAAAGAAGAGATAAGTTATGTTATGTGTTTAAGGGCGAATGATCCTAAGCTGGGGAGAATGTGACACCCCAGAAAAATTTCAAAGCACTTCAACACTATCAAGAAAGTTGATGTGTGCATAGGCACGAGTTTCTATAGACAGTTGAGACTAATATCGTGCGTTGATGTATAAAAGCAAATAAAAATCGGGCCTTTTGAAAATGTTTGGAGTGTAAGAAATTGGTTTTAAGGTTTATAAGTATGGATAAAAGAAATAATCTCAACTGAGATGGTGTTGTCGGACCCATGTTAAATTGCGGAACATAGAATCACTCACGAGTATTGTCACGACCCAATTTCACCTATAGGTCGTGATGGCGCCCAACACTACAGCTAGGCAAGCCAACTTAATAAATTAAGCATATATTGACAAAATTAAAAACCAAGAAAAATAATAAAATACCAAATTCTACCAATGTGTGTGCCAAGACCTGGTGTCACAAGTGTATGAGCATCTAGTAGATTATACAAAGCCTCAAATACTGTCTGAAATAAAATTAGACAGAATGAAAAATACAAGGAGATACACTAGTAGTTGCAGAACGACTCAGAAAGGCAACTCACCACTATGTCCCTGGATAACGTGGGTGCAAGACGATAGGTCCCCCACTAGTACTTGCCACAGGTCCTGCACAAAAAGTGCAGCTAGTGTAGTATGAGTACGTAAACAACGTGTACCCAGTAAGTATCAAGCCTAATCTCGAAGTGGTAGAGACGAGATGACCAACTTTGACACTCACTATGGGTCAATAATAATAACTGAAATATAACTAGAATATCTAAATTAGCATGATTCACAGAATTTACAATAATTTATTTAACTAGCGGAAAGAAATCATATTCCTTCAAATGCAAAAATTCTCAATATATTAATTAAATTCCTTAAATTCTAATAATTTTTAATTTATCAATTAATCTCATTTACAGGAATAATAATTAATTCCTTAACAAGCAGGAATAATAATTCATTAAATTTCAAGGATTCTCCAATTTATCAATTAGTTTCGCAAGCTGGAATAACTATTAAAGTATCGTATAATTATTATTATTAAGCACGATTTCTGCCGAGGACGTACGGCCCGATCCAGAGTGTCGTGTACACTGCCGAGGGACGTGCGGCACGATCCATAGATGCATCTATCCTGCCGAGGCATTCGGCCCGCTCCACAAGAAAGGAGGACATTTTCTTATGTACCTCCGGAATGAGAGTATATTTATTATAAGATAAATTCGGGAGGAAGAATAATTTCTTTTAATAATTAATTGATTTAAACAGAAAATCAAGCATATGATATTTCTATCCTTTAATATCTTTATCTAACAATTCACAATATATCCATATATATCAATTAATATTAATTAAACAAAGAATACAATGCACACAAGTAATTCATGCTTTGAGTCCTAAACTACCCGGACTTTAGCATTAATAGTAGCTACGCACAGACTCTCATCACCTCGTGCATACGTAGCCCCCGTAATTAGTAACAATTATTCAATTTAATCCCTATGGGGCAATTTCCTCCTCATAAGATTAGACAAGAGACTTACCTCGTCTCAAAGTCCACTTTCTGATTACCACGTCGCGTTGAATTCTCGATTCGACGCCGAAAAATCCAAAACTATCCAAATATTATACAAAATAATTAATATATGCTAAATGATTCGAAATTTATCTATTAAATAAATTACCTTATCCAAAATGGTAAAATTCCTAAAATTCACCCCGGGCCTACGTGCTCGGATTCTGGAAATATTAGAATGAAAACGTTACCCATAATCTCAAGAACTTAAATATATAATTTGTGCCCAATTCCATGACTATTTTCGTGGTTAAAATCTCACTTTTATAAAAATCTAGGTTTTTCATCTAAATCTTTGATTTCTAAGATTTACTAGTTATAATCTACCTATAATCTATGTATTTAACTCAGGGTGTGTAGAATTAACTTACCTTCAAATTGCTAGTTGAAGCCCCCCTCTCAAAAGCTCTGAAATCGCCCAAATGTGGAGAGACAACGGGCAAAAATGGTGAATTCCCGTTCTTTTAAGCTTTCTGCCAAACATGCCTTTCGCACCTGCGGAGGTTGGAACGCACCTGCGGCTCCGCACCTGCAGAAAATCCTCGCAGGTGCGAGTTCCACTCGCCTGGCCAATTCTCGCATCTGCGCGTCTAGCCTCGCACCTGCGCGTTCGCAGGTGCGCCCAATATTCCGCACCTGTGATGGTAGGCCTCCCATTCCTTTTCCGCTTCTGCGAAGAAATATCGCATCTGCGAGTGCAGCGCCTACGAGCGTCTATCGCATCTGCGAATGTCGCACCTGTGACTGGCCAAGTGCATGTGTGATTCTGACAGTAGCTGGGAGCTTCAGTTTTTGGCTCCCAACTTCCAACTTAGTCCAAGCCTCGTCCGATTGACACTCGGGGTCCCCGAGACCCCGCCCGAATATACCAGCAAGTTTGAAATCATAAAACGGACTTGCTCGAACTCTCGGAACGCGTAAAACAATATCAAATCTAAGAATCATACCCTAAATCAAATTGATTCAAACTTAAGAATTTCAAGTTCTTCACTTTACTTCCAATGCGCCGAAATATACTTAAACTACTCAGAATGACACAAAATTTTGCGTGCAAGTCTTAAATCACTATACGGAACTATTCCCAAACTCGGAATTCCAAACGGACTTCAATTACTCAAAAACCTACCCCCAAACCAAATTTAAAGAATTTTAAACCTTCAAATAGTTGATTTATACTATTAAGCGTCAAAACGCTCCCGGGTTATCCAAAACCCGATTCGGACATACGCCCAAGTCCAAAATCATCATACGAACCTATTGGAACCGTCAAATCCCGATTCCGGGATCATTTTCGTAAAATGTTGACCGAAGTCAAACTTGGCCTTTTAAGGCTAACTTAAGGAACCAAGTGTTCCGATTTCAACCAAAACGCTTCCAAATCCCGAACCAACCATCCCCGCAAGTCAATAATTATTAAAAGCACATACGGGAAAATTTTATTTTAGGGAACGGGGTTCTAAAACTTAAAATGACCGGTTGGGTCATTAGAAGTATGTGTGTAAGAATACACTCAGTAATTTAATGTCCTCAGAAAGATTCTTGGCACGTTCAAGGACGAACGTATGTTTAAGAGGTGGAGAATATAATGATCTAACTTGTCATTTTAAGAATCAACTCCTCGTTCAGTGACTTAAGGTCTCGAGAAGCTTCGTAATATGTATTATGACCCGTGGGTGTGGTCGAGTTTGATTTTTCGGAAGATTCTGAATTAAATTGGAAGAACAATTCTTATTTAGAAGCATAAATGGAAAGAGTTGACCGGAGAGTTGACTTTTGAGCAAACAACCTCGGAATGGAACTTTGATAACGTCAATAGCTTTGTATGGTGATTTCGGACTTAGGCTTGTGTCCGTATTTCGATTTGGAAGTCCGTAGGACAATTCGACACATTTTGGCGAAAGTTGAAAAATAAAAGATTTTGGAAAGTTTGACCGAAGGTGGAATTTTTGATAACGAGGTCGGATTTCAATTCCGGAAATTGGAATATCTCCATTACGTCATTTATGACTTGTGTGCAAAATTTGAAGTCATTCCGGATTGATTTGATACGTTTCGGCACAAATTATAGAAGTTGAAAGATTTGAAAACTCATAATTCGATTCAATGTGCGATTCGTAATTTCAGTGTTGTTGATGTAATTTGAAACCCCGAGTAGGTCCGTGTTGAGTTACGAGACTTATTGGTAAATTCGGACGAGGTTCCGGGTAGCTCGGGTGCGTTTCGGACGAGGTTCAGATTGAATTTGGACTTGTTGAAAATGCTGGGATTTCTACTATTTCTGGGCAGCAGCTGTTGGAATCACACCTGCGGAATCTTGGTCGCAGGTGCGACCACACAGAAGCGAGGGATCCATCGCAGAAACAACATTGACAAGGCTGGCAACTCATTGCAGAAGCGAACAGGTTTACGCACCTGCGACATCGCAGGTGCGATCAGTGGAACGCAAAAGCGGCATGGTCCGCACATGCGCCTTTGACCATCGCTTCTGCGATTGCGCAGATGCGAAATGCTTTCCGCAGAATCGGTTCTGGACAGAATCAAAAGTACCAAAAACGGGCATTTCGCCATTTTCGTTTTGGATTTTTGGAGCTCGAATTTGAGCGATTCTGGAGGGATTTTTCACAAGCTTGGCTGGGGTAAGTGTTCTATATCCTAAAGTGATTATATTTCATGAATCTATGGTTATATTCATCATTTGATTCGTATTTAAACGGAAGAAATCAAGATTTTTGCAAAATCTTCCAAAAACGAAAATTTAAGATTTGGAGGTCGAGTTGTTATCGGAATTTGATAAAATTGGTATGATTGAACTCGTTTCGGAATAGTTGTTCGGATTTCATGAAAATTATGTCGGGTCCCGATAGACGGGCCTTACGTTGACTTTTGTTGACTTTTTTGAATAAATTTTTAAGTCGACGTATTATTATCCGGAGTTGTTTCCGATGAATTTTAATGAAGTTATACAATTAATTTGGATAGATTTGAGCGATCCAGAGATCAATTCAAGCAACAGGGCGATTTTGGAATATCGGCATAACTTCAAAAAGGTAAGTATCTTGCCTAACCTCGAGTGGGAAAATTACCCCTTAGGCATCGAGTCTTATGTGCCATTTGTGAAATGTGAAAAGCCATATACGCAAGGTGATGAGTACGTACTCGGGCTTATATGTGCAGATTCTATTAGGTTAAAGTCTTAGGCATTATTGTGTAGTAAATTGGATAATCGTTGCCATTTATTAAATCATCTATTTGCCATGCCTAAATCTTTGTTTGTTGAATTTATTTTTATATGACAATTTGATGTGATTGTTATTTGATTATTTATGTAATTCTGTAAGTTTGTTGGTTTGATATTTCTTGGAATTTAATCTCATTATGGATTTTTCCATCTGCAAATAATTAATTACATAAGCTTAAGAAGAGGTGTTTATATAATTATTGAGAATGTGAATTTATGAAGACGTTGCCCTATGCTGAGTAATTACTATCTATGTTGATTGTTTTTGAGGTCTTATACACATTGTGTGGAGCTTTCGGCTATTTGTTTTGAAATTAATTGATTTATTGTATCTTTGGAATTGGTTGTGGCCATTGGAAAAATTGTGATATGAATTGATGTTGTTATGTTGCCGTGATAATTTTTCGTGTAAATTGTTGTGTTGTGTGAGTTGTTATTTTGAGGATATAAGGGTGGCATTCCACTGCTGAGATTATGTAGGTATAAGGTTGACATTTCACTGTTATTATGTGTGTTGAGATATTGCATAGGAGGAGTGATAAGGGTAGCTATAGGAGAGATAAAGGTGGCTATAGGAGCGATAATGGTGGCTATTGATATTGTCAGGGCAGAGGGATAAGGGAGGCTATAATAGGAGTGATAAGGGTTGCTATAGGAGAGATAAGAGTGGCTATTGTCAGGGATGATATGTGATGATGTGGAGTGGTTGCATTGGTGATTTTTATGTGATGTTGTGATCTTCCTTGTGTTTATTTTTATACCTTGTGCAATTTGTTTGTTGTTAGTAAATTGATAATAGTCTTATTTATGTTGCAATTGGGAGCCCGTGGCTATTGCCAGGCGGATTATGAAAAGAAATGTGGGTACGAGGTGCCGTGAGTAAATAATGAGGATGTTGGCACGTGAATTGTCCGTGCAGTTGAGACATGAAACATGGGCACGAGGTGCCGGGAAAATATGATGATTTAATTATGGGCACGAAGTGCCGTGAAAATATGAAAGTGAGCTGAGATGTGTGTTTACGAAAAAATATGAAAATGGGTTGAGACACGCATTTTTATGGTTATGAAATGGGGTGTCACATCGTAACTTTTAATTTAAAGAATTATATTCAAAATATTTATTTGGAAGGGTTTTTATTCAAAAAGTATTATATGAAAAAATTGCATTTGAAAGATATTTACTTGAGAAAATTATATTTAAAAAAGATTTATTGAAAGAATTATATTTGAAAGATACTTATTTGAGAAATTATATTTGAAAGAGATTTATTGAAAGAATTATATTTGAAAGAGATTTATTGAAAGAATTATATTTGAAGGATATTTATTTGAGGAAATTATAATTGAAAGAGAGTTATTTGGAAGAATTATATGTGAAAGATATTTATTTGAAGGACTTGGTATAATTGGGTGTATTTGTATTTACTATTTGTTGAGCGATATTAATGGTGTTCTTGTTGCCCTGTTGTACATATCACTGGGTGGTTTGTGTTGCACTTATTGTTATTTGTTTCCTATTATTTTGTATACTATGTTGCACAGGTTATTAGACTAGTGAGTGTCTTGACTGTACCTCGTCTCTATTCCATTGAGGTTAGTCTTGATACTTACTGGGTACCGACCATGGTGTACTCATACTACACTTCTGCATATTTTTGTGCAGAGCCAGGTATTGAAGACATCAGACTTGGACATAGTTAGAGTGGGATCGCAAGGATTCAAGGTAGAGCTGCTTGGTCGTCGCAGTTTCTTAGAGTCTTTTTATTTTTATTGTACTGTTAATTATTATTCAAACAGTATTGAGTATTCGATCATTGAGATCATTTCATGTATTCAGTTAGAGTTCATGACTTAGTGTTACCAGTCTAGGGAGCTTTTCATATTTGTTTTCGCTGTTACTTTTGATTACTTATAAAAAAAAAAAAAATGGCTTGTAATGTAATTGAAATCGGCTTACCTAGTCTTAGAGACTAGGTTTCATTACGACGCCTGAAGTGGGATTTTGGGTCGTGCAATGACCCAACCGGTCATTTTAACTTTTAGAACCCCGTTCCCGAAAATAAAACTTTCCATAGGTGCTTGTAATGATTTATGACTTGCGGGGATGGTTGGTTCGGGATTTGAAAGTGTTTGAGGTGAAACCGGAACACTTGGTTCCTTAAGTTGGCCTTAAAGTGCTAAGTTTGACTTCGATCAACATTTTGAGAAAACAACCCCGGAATAGAACTTTGATGATTCCAACAGCTCCGTATGGTGATTTTGGACTTAGGAG
>AWOL01S0000821.1:340132-374863 GCA_000715115.1 Nicotiana otophora
ATGCATCTATGGATCGCGCCGCACGTCCCTCGGCAGTGTACACGACACTCTGGATCGGGCCGTACGTCCTCGGCAGAAATCGTGCCTAATAATAATAATCACACGATGCTTTAATAATTTATTTCAGCTACTGAAGCTAATTGATAAATTGAAAAATTCTTAGAATTTAATGAATTATTATTCTTGCTTGTTAAGGAATTAATTGTTACTCCTGTAAATGAGATTTAATTGATAAATTGGATATTATTTGAATTGAAGGAATTTGATTATTTCCGCTGATTAAATAAATTATTGTGAATTTGTAATTCATGCTGATTTAAACATCTTAGTTTTACTTCAGTTATTATCATTGACTCATAGTGAGTGTCAAAGTCGGCCATTTCGTTTCTACCACTTCGAGATTAGGCTTGATACTTACTGAGTACATGTTGTTTACGTACTCATACTGCACTTTCTGCACTTTTTTGCAGAATTTGAGATAGGTACTATTGGAGGACATATCATCGCATATTCACGTCATCCTGAGGCATAGCGGTGAGCTGCCTTTCTGAGTCGTTCTGTAGCTACCAGTGTCTCTTCTTATATTTATATTCTGTCTATTTTATTTCAGACAGTATTTGGAGTTTTGTATAATCTACTTGATGCTCATGCACTTGTGACACCAGGTCTTGGCACACACGTTGGTAGAGATTTGGGATTTCTTGGTTTTAGATTTTATCAATATATGCTTAACTTATTAGTTGGCTTGCCTAGCTATAGTGTTGGGCGCCATCACGATCTGCAGGTGAAATTGGGTTGTGACAGGTCGTGACATGGTCGAGTTTGATTTTCGAAAGATTCAGAATTAAATTAAAAGAACAATTCTTATTTAGAAGCTTAAATAGAGATAGTTGACCGGAGAGTTAACTTTTGAGCAAACGACCCCAGAATTTAATTTTGATGATGGCAATAGCTTTGTATGATAATTTCGGACGTAGGCGTATATTCGGATTTGGATTTCGAAGTCCGTAGGAAAATTCGACGCATTTTGGCAAAAATTAGAAAATAGAATATTTTTGGAAAGTCTGACCGAATGTTGAATTTTTCATAACGAGGTCGGATTTCGATTCTGAAAATTTGAATAGTTTCGTTATATCATTTATGACTTGTGTGCAAAATTTGAAGTCATTCTGGATTGATTTGATGTGTTACGGCACAAGATATAGAATTTGAAAGTTCAAAGTACATAGATTTTGATTTGAGGTGTGATTCGTCGTTTTGATGTTATTTGATGTGATTTGAGGCCTTGAGTAAGTCCGAAATATGTTTTGAGACTTGTTGTTATGTTCGGACGGGTTTCCGAGTGGCTCGGGTGAGTTTCGGGGTAGTTTCAGACCATTTCTAGGCCATTTGTATTGCTGGTTTTTGGCCAAACGGTCGCGATCGCGAAGAGCAATTTTGCTGTTTGGACATTGTGAATCGCGATCGCGAAAGCCTTTTCGCGATTGCGTAGAATAAAATCCTGCTGCACTGACCCGATTTTGGATGCTTATATCTCGCAATCTATAAGAAATTTAGAGATGATCCAAAAATAAAAGTTGTAGTTCTTTGTGTCTAGTTTTCAGAAAAGTAAACCATTTGTCATTTAGAGTTGTGTACAAAGAGTTATGGTAGATACACTATAGGCTGTCTGGGTAGAGTTTAGAAATCTCTGTTGTACATGACCAACTTTGGAAGCTTATATCTAGCAATCTATAAGGAATTGGGAGATGATCAACAAATAAAAGTTATAGCCTTGGGTATCTAGTTTTTCGAAAGTTAAACCATTTACAATTTGGAATTTTGTACAAAAAGTTATAACTATTAAACTAGAGGCTATTTGGAAGAGCTGGGCATTTGTTCTTCGCGATCGCGGAAGGCAAATTTTGGGCTGAGAATAGTTGTGCTTCACGATTGCGAAGCATTTTCCGCGATCGTGAAGATTGAATACCTGGGCAGTAGCTATATTTCAAGGTTTTAGCCATTTTTAACATATTTGAAGCTATGGAGCTCGGATTGAAGCGATTTTTGAGGCGATTTTCACCATATGGATTGGGGTAAGTGTTCTATATCCTAAAGTGTTTATATTTTATGAATTTATGATTATATTCATCGTTTAATTCGGATTTTAATGGAAGAAATCAAGATATTTGGCAAAATCTTCCAAAAATCAAAATTTAAGATTTGGAGGTTGAGTTGTTATCGAAATTTGATAAAAATGGTATGGTTGAACTCGTATCGGAATAAGTGTTCAGATTTCATAAAAATTAAGTCAGGTTTTGAGAGGCGGGTCCTGCGTTGAATTTTATTGACTTTTTGGAATAAACTTTTAAGTCGACGTATTATTTTCCGGAATTGTTTTGGATGAATTTTAATGAGGTTGTACAATTAATTTGGATAGATTTGAGCTATCCGGAGGTTAATTCAAGTAAGAAGACAATTTTGGAATATTGGACTAACTTTAAAAAAAGTAAGTATCTTGCCTAACCTTGAGTGGGGGAATTACCCCTTAGGCATCGAGTCTTATGTGTCATTTGTGAAATATGAAAAGCCGTGTACGCGAAGTGACGAGTACATACTCGGGCTTATATGTGCAAAATATATTGCGTTAAAATCTTAGGCATATTGTGCAGTAAATTGGATAATCGTTGGCATTTATTAAATCATCTATTTGCCATGCCTCAATTCGCGTTTGTTGAAATTGTTTTTATATGACAATTTGATGTGATTATTACTTGTATATTTATGTGAATTTCGTGAGTTTGATGATTTGATATTCCTTGGAATTTAATTTTATTATGAATTTTTCATCTGCAAATAATTAATAAACTAAGTTTAAACCGAGGCGTTATATAATTATCAAGAATTTGGATTAATGAAAGTGTTGCCCTATACTGAGTATTTTCCATCCATGTTGTTATTTTGAGGTGTTATACACATTATGTGGAGCCTTGGGCTATTTGTTGTGAAATTAATTAATTTTGTTATATCTTTGGAATTGGTTGTGGCCATTGGGCAAATTGTGATATGAATTGATTTTGTTATGTTGCCGTGATAATATTCCGTGTAAATTATTGTGTTATATGAGTTATTATTTTGAGGATATAAGGGTGGCATTTCACTGTTGATATTATGTGGGTATAAGGGTGGCATTTCATTGTTGTTATGTAAGTTGGGATATTGTCTGGACGGAGCGATAAGAGTGGCTATAGGAGAGATAAGGGTGGCTATAGAAGCGATAAGGGTGGCTATTGATATTGTCAGGGCAGAGGGATAAGGGAGGCTATTATAGGAGTGATAAGGGTGGCTATAGGAGAGATAATGGTGGCTATTGTCAGGGATGATATGTGATGATGTGGAGTTATTGCGTTGGTAATTTTTATGTGATGTTTTCATTTTCCTTGTGTTTATCTTTATATTTTATGCAAATTATCTTGATGTTTCGGTAAACTTGATAATAGTCTGATCTATATTGAAATTGGGAGCATGTGGCTATTGCCAGGCGGATTATGAAATGAAATGTGGGCATGAGGTGCCATGAGTAAATAATGATAATATTGACATGTGAATTGTCCGTGCAGTTGTGATATGAAATGTGTGCACGAGGTTCCGTGGTTAAATGATGATATTGAAACGTGAGTTATCCGTGCGGTTGTGATAGAGAAATTGGTACAAGGTGCCGTAGAAATATGAAAGTGGGCTGAGACCCGTAATTTATGATTTTGAAATGAAGTATCACCGAGTGACTTTTATTCAAAAGATTTTTATTTGAAGGAATTATATTTGAAAGAGATTTATTTGAAAGAATTATATTTGAAAGAGATTTATTTGAAAGAATTATATTTGAAAGAAACTTATTTGAAGGAATTATATTTGAAAGAGATTTATTTGAAAGAATTATATTTGAAAGATATTTATTTGAAGGGAATATATCCAAAATATATTTATTGGAGAGTATTATATTCTGAAAATTATTATTATTGAGAAGCATATAGGTGAAAGATTTATATTTGAAGGACTTGATTAGTTGAGTGTATTGTATTTATTATTTGTTGAGTAATATTAATGGTGTTTTGTTGCCATGCTGTGTATATCACTAGTTGATTAGTGTTGCCATTATTGTTATTTGTTTTCCTATTATTTTTGTATACTATATTGCACAGGTTATTAGACTAGTGGGTGTCTTGACTGTACCTCGTCACTACTCCACTGAGGTTAGTCTTGATACTTACTGGGTATCGACTGTGGTGTACTCATACTACACTTCTGTATATTTTTGTGTAGAACCAGGTGTTGGAGATATCGGACTCGGACAAAGTTAAAGTGTGATCGCAAAGATTCAAGGTAGAGCTGTTTGGTCGTTGCAGTCCATTGGAGTCTTTCTATTTTATTGTACTGTTAATTATTATTCGAACAATATTGAGTATTTGATTCTTGAGATCATTCCATGTATTCAGTTGGAGTTCGTGGCTCAGTATTACCAGTCTTGGGAGGTTTTTATATTTATTTCCGCTTTTGGTTTCGAAAAAAAAATGGCTTGAATTGTAATTATAATCGTGTTACGTAGTTTTAGAGACTAAGTGTCATCATAACGCCTATGATGGAATTTTGGATCGTGACAATAAGTAAGTACACGATCTTTTTTAACTAAACTATCAGATAATGTTAATAGGATTAAATATAATCTTTGTGGAGAATATTATAAATATCAGAACGAGGGTAAGCAAGGGGGACATGTCAAATTCATAGACATGTTAGAGAGACACACTTGGGGTGCTGACGAAGATGACGGTCTTGAAGGTTTTGCTATTTGGTCTATACTGAGCGAGCATCAATCGAGTAGCATGAGTATTGATGGACTTCAATTCGGCTTGCAAAAGGCAACACAACCCCTCATAAAGGATTTTGTGTCACTGGCTTGGTGGAAGGACACGCAAAGTAGTTTTTCATTTATTTCAAAAACGGTTCGACATGCTAAATGTGTCAATTTCAACCGTTGCATCAAAGAGCGCATTTAACCAAGCAAGTTAGCAGCTAGGAGATACCCGTCATTCATTGAATAGCAACGCCTTGATAGTTTTAGTGTGTTTCAAAGATTGGACTAAGTCGAAACGATAAAATCAAGGATGTGAAAAGGTTGATACACCGAATGACGAAGAATTTACATATATATTTACGAAGGGTTCTGATTTAAGCACTCCTGTAGGCCAAGACACTCGTGTTGATATGAAAGAACTTATGAAGCTGATGCAAAATATGTTACTGTACTCATTCTTATTTTTAATTTAGTTGTTTTAAACTTTTGATTTGCAAGTGCAAAATAGAACTTTTATATTTAATTTAAACTATTATTTAATAAAATTTAAGGTTCTTAAGCCTTTGAAGTTTTTTTTCATAAATATTAATCTTATTAGCACGTACTTTCTCAGTTTCAAGTTTCATGTTTCAAGTTTCAAACTGAAATTAATTTTTTGGCTTAAGACTTTAACACTAAAAATTTAGGGGAAAAAACATAATTAGACAATATTTAAGAAAATTTTACAGACTTCCGGCATCAATAAGTAATTAACAAATATGGCAACTAATTAACTACAATCCTAGCAGAAACCTATAATATTGGATCAAGAATCACGTTTTCAGTTACTAAATTATCGCAAACAGTTCAATTTCTAATTAACTACGTCCCATATATCATGCTTGAGAACAAACTAGGATCTCAATGATTCCTTTCCATTCATAAAAGTTATTTATAAATAAACTTGGGATAAAACATGTATAAAGCAATCAACAGTTGATAAAATAATCAAATATTGAAATAATATATATTGAATATAATAGGTATATTGATATATACTACCACTAAGAATTGAAAAGTAAGAACAATAAGATCAAACATATTACGAGAAAATACTTTAAATATTCATTTATATTTGAAGTGTATCCAATCCGTTGGAAATAAGATCAATATAACTCCAATGAATTTGGAATGTAGCAGGTATAATAACAATGATATAATGTATTAATTGAAATATATATTATACATATATTTATGGAATAATTTTGTTATATTACATATTTACTTATCACTATTTAATTATATAATTGGTATAATAATGGTATTATTATAAAATGTGGAATTGTTCTTCAATGCATTTATATTTCAAGTATTCTGAATTTATCGCAAGAATATGACTTCCACCAGAATTGATTCTTAGTATATTGCATCTATAATTAATATTTAATTATATAAAAGGTATACTAGTAATTGATAATTTTACTAAATATTTATGGGATAATTCTAGCATTTTAATTATACAAATAATAGTTGTATCATGTATATTGCGTCCGTGTTTATGAATTTATTTAGAAAAAGATTCTGGTATATTTACATAATAATTCTAGTATATTTACATAATAATTCTGGTATTTACGTATTAGCAATATTTAATTATATAAATGGCACAAGTATACTCAATTTATTTTCTTTTTTTTTTAAGCACAAAAGGAAACAATCGAGGGGCGGGAGAAATAAGAAACAAAGTAGTAAGAGAAAGAAGCTGGATGCTTAGTTAGCCAAAAAAAAATGAGGAAGAACGGATGTGGTGTGTGTTGGGGGGGGGGGGGGGGGGGACAAATTATACGTTAATAAGGATCAAAATAGATCCCTCGTTTAGTGGATCTTTCTTTATTTTTTAAAACCTACGGTTAAATGCTATTAGTATAAAACAATCTTCCATTTATGTAATAAGTAAAGAGTACTAATATTTTCTTAAATATTATTTAAAAAGTGCTCAGCCCCACGTATATTTCTCAAATAATTTATTTAAGCCCGGTGCGGTCCGAATTAGCCAACTCACTAACTGACCTGGAACCAGACAGATTGATTTTTTTCATGTCCAGTTCATCCAGATAACAACTCTATTTTTAGCTCCTCAGAACCTTCACTTCAAATTTTACTACGTAAAGATCTGTGGCCCTTCTATCCTCCAGCCCCTTCTCCCTCACAAATAGCAAAAGGTGACTCAAGGTGAGGCTAGTAAAGTTTTTGTTTTAGGTCCCTAATATTTTAAGGCTCCATAAAGTATTAATTGTGAAATACATTATCATATTTTCTCTTAGACAATATAATATTGAAGTTTATAGAAAAAAATATAAAATATGAATAAAAATAAAGAAAGAAAGATGGTCTAATTTTTAATATTAGAAATAGTTTTAGAACCTTGAATTAGACTATTCAAATATTAATATTTGTAAATAAATTTTCTTACAACAAGATCCAAGGTAATGCATTACAAAAACATATTTAACATCTTATTATTTGAATTAACCCTTTCGAATATAAATAATAATATTACTATGTGAAGTAAAAAGTTTAATGTCTTATAATAATACTACACTATCAATAAGTACGAAAAGAAAAGGAAAGACGACATCAATATTTTTCATTTATCTGTGCATATGCGTATAAAATTGGAATTTTTATTAAAGTTTGGTTTTATGTCAGTAATTTTGTTGAGCATCCTCTGAAAAATAGTGCAATCCGGAGATACACTTGGGTTAATTCTTCCAAAAATCATTATTGTAGTAGAAGAAGATGGAGTTAGGTCCATGTGTGTTTCAAGCGATTTGAAGTAAACAAGACGTATAATTGGGCTTGATATCAATACTAAATATGTGGGAGTTTCCATTTCAGATGAAACAAATAAATTTAGCTTGTCCGAAGTTGTAGCTGGTGACACTAAAGCATCAAGAGTTGACTTTACTCATCAAGGAAGTTCGCTCTTTCATATAGGTCATTGTGGATCCCAAACTCCTCCTCCTCTACTCTCCGTTAGAATATCTCACTTAAGAATGTAGCACTCACTTCAATGATTTGTGAAAAGTTCGCTCATCTCTCTCAAAAGAATGTCACAAGTACGGCTCTAAGTACGATATGCTTGCTCCTCATGTAAATCACCACTAATGTAAGTTCACTCGGCTTGAAATCACGTAGGGCTTTTTCGGAATGCAATAAAGACTTTTGGACTAAGGCAGGAAATGTTGGAATAGAACAAGTTCATCTTTCCTTAAGCACTCTATTTTCTCTTTTTGGCTCATGCTTTGCAGACTCTTTGAGTCATTTTCTTTTTCCTTAGGGGAACTAGAGAGACTTAATATCACTCTTTCTTGGTCATGATATTCGTTTTCTCCTTCTTTGTTTTCTCCATGCTTTGCATTTTTGCTTTTCTTTGAATCCCTTCAACTCTTTAACTTATTCACTTTCTTTTTGCATCTTTATTTTTGTTCTTTCTTTCTTTTTCTTTGCCTTTCCTTTTCTTCATTTCTTTTTTCTTTTTGTACCTTGATACCACTTTCAAATTTCTCGTCTCTCCCTCAAACTTATGTTTTAGCCAATTGTTTCTCAAGAGTGTTAAGAAAATCTCGGGTGCCAAGAGAGGATCACTACAAAATGAGTAAAGGCTTGTAACATGGTTATCAAATGAGAAAGTTTTTAGGCTCAAAAGGGTTGACTAGGGATAACAATATTGGTGAGTCATGAAAAATTTCAAAATGGGTCAAGGAGATCCTACAATCACTTCTCAAGCCAAGCAAAACTTAAAATTTCGCCTAGAAACACATTCGGGGGCAAGTTCTAGACCATTCGCATGGGTACTTGGACTTGCAACAAAACATCTCACCTCTCACACAACTGAATTGTTCAAGAGAATAGAGTCGAGGGCCCACAACAACCATATTCGAGATTGACAATCATTAATGGTTCAACTAAACCACTCGATGATTGCTTAAATCAACACAGGAGTCAAAAGGCCACTAACTAGAGCTATTTCTTTCCAAGAACTTATTTTTAATCATAAGCATGTAGTTAAGTGTGTTGGTACCAAGTGAAGCATGCTTGACTCTTCTAGTTCGACTCAATTAGGTCCTCTTATTCATTATTACTATTGTTCTTACCTAAACATAAAAAACGGACTCAATCCCTTAAGAATGTTGTCACGCCATCCATCGTTGGGAAGAGTCACCCGGTTCACACAAAAATTACCTTTGGAAAGTGCCGTGGAATTAAAAAAATTAAAGGCTTATTGATCACTTAAACATGAAAAGAAACTACTAAATTAAAAAGAAGCTATTAAAGTAAATAAGAAGCTATTAGACTAAACATTGACTACTGAAAAAATAAAATAAAGAAGCTATGAAGTAAACTGCTGAAAGCATAAATGAATATACAACCTGAGAAAGGGGAAGGGAATATATACATCAATAGAGAGAGGAGAATATGTACATAATGAAAGTAAAAATAAAAAGAGAATGTTATCAGTTATTACAGGCCAATGTCAAATGTCAAATCAAAATAGACTCCACCCCCTGAATAAAAATAAGCATTTTCCTTAATGCTTAACAAAATAAAAATAATGAAGGGAAATAGTAGAGAGGACTCCCTATATGGTCTCAGTGTACATAGCAACATCACCTCCCTCAGGCTCCTCCAACTGGATCTCATCATCCCCTGCTCGGGGAGTAGCTGGGTTGGTAAACATCTGTAGCACCACCTCAGCAGTGTGGGCAGCGAGGTCTGGCCCCTCAGACTGGCCACCCAGTGCCACTGGCACTGATAGTGCTGCTGGGTCTACTGGTACTGATGGATCTGTCTCCATCAGTAAGTCAAATGGAAGATCTCCATAGCCTGCTATCTTGGTCATCTCTCGTCACAATTTGTCAACTGATTTCCTCGAAGCCTGAGATTTCCTCATCTTCTTCACCTGCTTCCCAAACTCCTCAATTTCTCCCCCATATGCCACCAAGGTGTCCATGATGGTTTTCTGATTCTCCAATATTTTCTTCAAAGTTTCCTCTGCTGACAAAGAAATCTGGGGTGCTGGGGTAAAAGTCTAAGCTGCAACAACACTGGATAGGTCAGACAACTTTGTAGTAGCTGTCTGCATCCAGTTGTTGAGACTCGCCAGTGTCTGGGAGACTTGCAGCATAGAGAGTGGATAAGTAGAGGAGATACTGATGGCCCTGAAGATGGAGGTAGAGGTATGTCAGCTGTATAGGTGGAAGGCCTGGCTGCTGTGTAAGGCATGACTATTGTAGAAGGCATGACAGCTGAATCTGCAACTACCACTGATGGCTCATCAGACTGGCCTACGATAGTAGTCGACTTACCCTTGTTCTTCGGGTTCCTTGGGTCCTTGAGAGAGTACCGGGAGAAGAGCTTCTTAGCCCTAACCTTCGTATCAAAGCTCTTGGGCTCCACCCCTGCATCCGTGAGATACTATGCGATAGTGTTGGGATATAGATATGAGCTTTCAACCTGCCTGATAACCAGAGACATGATGGCACCCACATTGATTGGGTACCCGACCATGATGGAAGCAACTAGGACTGCTCGAGGAATTGGGAGATTGTTTTCATTCCGGTTTGGGTCTATGCGACTGCACACAAATGTTTGCCACCCTTTAGCTTCAAAGTTGAGGGTGTTCCGTTATCATGACCCAAAATACGACTAGCCGTGATAGCACCTAACCTCACCAGCTAGGTAAGCCAAATAATAACAATACGATTCAATTAATATTTAACTGACTCTAATACATTCCCCAAGGACTGGTAGTACAAATTATGATCTTCTAAGATTTGAATTTACAAAGTTGGTGTGAAATAAAATACATAATCTGTTTGAAATATACATGAACAGATTAATAATTCTAAAGCTATCAAGAACAAGAGGTAGTTGTGACTGGATCGCAGGTACATCTTCAATGCTAGCTCCCGCCATGCACAACAACATTAGCATCCAAAATCTACATGGAAGGTGCAGAAGTGTAGTATGAGTACAACCGACCCCATGTACTCAATAAGTAACAAACCTAACCTTAGGTTGAAAGTAGTGAAGAGCTTGTATCAAGGTCAGAGTCCACACCAATATCCAGTAACATCTCATAACAATCTAATTAAAGCAGCACAAAGAATAACTCAATAATAAAATGGTCAGCTCGTTCACAGTTCCGGAAAAATAAATATTTTCTTTTCAAATATAATAGTAAAACTCAATTCTTTTCACTGAAATCACCAACATATGAGTAAGTCTAAAAAACTGTGATTTTTCCCAAAATCATTCTTCCACAACCGGAAATTTCATTTTTCAAATGGCATGAGGAAAGTACATCTCTACGCCTACATGGAAATGTGCATGCCAATGCAATGCAACATAGTGATCAAACCATATGCATACTCTCAGAGTATCAATTCACTCAGTCCTCCCCGTCACTCAATCCTCTCAGTCACTCAGTCCCCCCAGTCACTCAATCCTCACAGTCACTCATGCCTCACATACACTCAATCCTCCCAAGTCACTAGGCACTCGTACTCAGTAGGTACCTGCGCTCACTAGGGATGTGTACAGACTCCGGAGGGGCTCCTTCAGACCAAGTGCTATAATAAGCCAATCATGGCATAAATCAATAAAACATGTTGCGGCGTGCAGCCCGATCCCATAAACATCCTCACCATCAGGCCCTCGGCCTCACTCAGTCATCAAACTCTCCAATCTTTCAGGCTCAAAATGTCATAAAAATCAGCCTAAAAATGATGATATGATGTACCAATAAATAACAACAGAGACTGAGATATGATATGTAATGAATGAACATGACTGAGTATGAAATTTGCAATGTAAGCAAATAACTCAACAACAGTAATGACCTCAGTTGGTCCTATCGGGATAAGCATATAGTCTAGACATGGTTTCTAACATGAATCACAGCTCGATAACTCTAGTACGTAGAGATTCATGATTATAGAAAAGTTTAGGTAACTACACAGTACCACAGAAATAATGGAGTCACAGTTCACACGATGCACACCCGTCACCTAGCATGTGCATCACCTCAACACAAAACACATAACACGTATAATCAGGGTTCATACCCTCAGCTCCATGTTTAAAAGAGTTACTTACCTTGAACAAGCCAAATCCTATACCAAGCAAGCTGTACAATACTACGGAAATTCCATTCCGCGCATATCAACCTCCGAACGGCTCAAATCCCGATGATTTCCTTGCAAATCCCTCAATAATAAGATCGCCTCACATCGAGCTTTCTTAATTCAGATCTTTAGTGATATTAAAAACTCCCACTACTCTTACAACTACAATCTACGTCTACATAATTCAATTGGACCAATATTAGCAAACAAATTTCCATATTTGGTTATTTAGACATTTTATCAAATACCTAGTAGGCATGAATCTCTACATATCTTAACCATAGAATTAGTTCATCCAACTATTACTATTTACCAACAATTTATAACTTCTAGCATCACATACATGACCATCCATCCACACCCAACCAACAAAATTCCATCAAATAATCACCTTTCAATCTCTACAATGGTTATGTATTTAAATTGGGAACATATGGCTTCCAATCACCATATCATAAGTTCTAATATTTAATTCATACTCATATTCCCTTAATATATCCATACATGTAAGTCTAAGGGTGCATGATTACCTTTTGGAAAAAATCTTGCAAAACTCCCCTTTGAGTTTTTGAAAACATTTCTTGAAGATCTATATATTTTGTGTGTAGATCTCATCAATATTAGTGTAGAAATGATGGAATTTCACACCAAGATAATGGAGATTGCTTACCTTGAAGATGTGAGGAGTTGGTGGTCTTGAGAGAGTGGAGAAGAGCTCCAAAATTCGTCCAAATAAAATGGGGAAAATGAGCCCCGAATTGGTTTAAAAAGAGCTGGAGCTGGTCCGCGCCCGATCTGGCGAAGTGACCCTCACTTTGCTGTCCACTGCATGCAAGAGAAGGCAGAATCCGTGCCCGGTCTGGTGAAGTGACCCTTACTTAGCTGTCCGCCAAAATCGCTGGTCAATCTAACTTTGGTAATTTGATCATAACTTTTAGTAGGAATGTCCAAATGATGAACAACTTGATACGTTAGAAACTAGAGTTAAAGGGATACACTCTAGGTGCAAAATTCATGGAAAGTATCTTCACATTATGAGAGTTATACCCGTCCAAAGGTAGGTGTTGTGCAAATTAAGACACCTTTTCTACTTAATATTTCCAACTTTCACCAATTAGTGCCGAAACCTTCTAGGCTTATCCAAATGCAAATCCGGGCATACGCCCAAGTCCAAAATCACCACCCGGACCTAACGGAACCATCAAAACTCCGATCCGAGGTCGAATACTAAAAAGTCAAATTTGGTCAACTCTTTCAACTTAAGGCTTCCAACATGGAATTTATTCTTCCGAACATGTTCCGAAACACCTGAAATCAAATCTGATGATTCATACACATCATAATACATCATATGAAGCTATTCAAGACTTCAAATAGTTGGAAAAGGCGTAAATGTTCAAAACGACAAGTCGGGTCATTACATTCTCCCCCACTTAAACATACGTTCGTCCTCGAACGTGCCAAGAGTTGTTCCTAAACCTCCAAATCACTATTCCACCTTACCACGCACATACTCGGGGGTGATCCCATGTCACTCTATTCCATATAGGACTGACGACACCACATAACTAAAAATTACTAATTTAGCATTAGCCCATAAACCTTGGAATCCAATTTCCAACATCTAAAAAATTTCTTTTCAAGACCTGAATCTCACATCTACACTCTGTATGAGTCTTAACAAGTTGTATTAGGCTTTAACCATATCCCAGATATAATCACATAACATACTACACAACTCGCATACTCGCAACACCACTTTCGATCACAGTAACTACTCAAAACCAACCCGGTACTATTATTAAACCTCATATCAAACAAAACATCATTCCCAAAACCTTCGTACACTATTGATAATTAAAGAAACATATAGAATCTCATAACCACTTATCAGATCAACTAGTCATGGAGCTCTCTCACCCCCAACCAGAACTATAATCACTTTCTAAGCCGACTTTCAATATTATCCTCCCAAATATACCATTATCAAATCCGATAGTACATAATTCTAGGTCCAATGACCTTATATTTTTAAACACAACTATCCCACAGATATGCCACACCAATATAACTCAAGCCACAGCTGCGCAATCCGTGTGCCCAAAAATGGAAAATGTCTCAAAGAAGAGAACCGTATTGTGAGTTCAACAAGCACCATCACAACTGCAATGCTATAAGCTCATTATATATAATAGAAACAAGACACACAAATTTAATAATAGTAACCAACTCTTCTAGAGCTCACATTAACATCACTCGCACGGACAACTCACGTGCTATAGTATCAATATCTGGACCCACATGAACAATTCACGTGCTAATAATATCAATATCTGGACCCGCATGGATAACTCACGTGCCAATAATATCAGTATATGGATCCGCACGACCAACTCACGTGCCAATAACATAATCCGCCCGGCATGGTCACATGCCTCCAGTCCAAGCATATCATACCAGAGCAATCAAATAAGTACACATGTATATGATAAATGAAATAAGATTCACATGCTCCTCGACTGGTATAAATAACACGCCATAGGGTAGGCATGTGCAAAGTGTGCTATCACAACTCAAATCGGTAAGTTAACGCAGAATTAGTAACTACCCGATTTATTCGGGGAATCAGCCTCTTTATAACCTCAAGTATAGCCCAGGTAGTTCTCGACAAAGGTACAAATACGAGAAACGTTATAACTTTACGCTTAACAGTCAACTCTAGGCATATCTTTGCCTAAGCATTCTTCCGAGTATGAATACTTGCTCTTATGCCCGCACATGGGCTCAAACCTCACATATATGCGCACTCATAGCACGTATCTATCAAAAATAATTAGCATAACTAGTGTCTCCACCGAGTTTAAATAAAATACTCACCTCAAATAGGTCGCAACCCTGAAACAATATGCTTTCGAGAACTCCCAGTCTCCAGATTCATAGAATGCATAAATCACCGTAACTGATCCGTACTCCAGCACTCGAATGACTAACACATCTTTCATACATGATCATCCCACGAGGAATACTTCTATAATTCTCCCGTTCCATATAGCAAAAATCCGAATATCAGCAGTCGATCAACCAGGCGAATACTGCAATACCAATGAAATATCTGTAAGTCAAAACATAATGTGCCCTTTTGAATGTACACTCTTCTCAGGTAATACCGCTAGTTCCAATATCATAAATTGCATGTGCGCCATAAACTCATTACCTAACTTTTGGAACTAAACTGTATACTTGCACATGCAAATCCCAATCTCACTCCACGCACCGCCTCTATTAGGCCATCTTATGAAAACATGAGAACCTCATTAACACTTTGAGTCACAAGCAAAATACATACATAGTTAGTTAGAAACCTTCCATTTGCTTTCTTCTAGAAGGAAATCACAATACACAACATATTCCCCACACCGGTAGAAAATATCTAGTTCAAACCATGGTAGAAACCATCAAGAACATTTTGAAATCCATTTGCACATAACCAAGCTAGGAAAACTAAATTCCTCTAACTCGATCAAGCCATGTAGGACCAAACCCAAGAATACTGCAACCAAAAGCATTTGTAGAGCCTCACACATCATAGGTAACCAAAGAACTAATCATACCATTACCATACTGGTCCAGCCTACTACCCAGTCGTTCTATTTTCTCTGAGTTTTTCTAAATTATCCTCAAGTTGACACTTCTCCTTGTCATAACTCCACAATCCTAACCCAAAGCTCACTAGACGACATCCTAACATAAAACCACATCGCCCTAAGGCCCATAAGCCGTTATATTATTCTTAAGCATCCCCATAAGTACCACAACTGAAACGTCCACTCTGAAAACCATATGTGAATTTAAAATTGTTCTTTTACCTTTCTTATACTGGAATGTAGAATCCATAGTCATACATAATTACCGCAAGTCCCGGCACCATCAAATGTAAATCACAGATTCTATCCATACATAAATCCGAAAGTATTCTTGTTTGCTATATATAAATCTCAAACCCATTAGAACCTTCTAGAGAGTCATCCACACTGCTCAAATCTAAATTGCACCGCCAAAAACGGGCCCAAAGACACGTTCTCCCTTAGCTTAACAACACTAAAAGAGGTAACCCTGCCTTAACACCACCAATCAATTCATACTCCATGCGTACTACATCCTTCACAAATAACAACTCACTCATCCCATGATTTTCATATACTCATAAAGCGTAATATAACCCGTATTTAGGAATTGCAGCACTCGAATCATCCTCGATCTCAACCTCTACAACTCATAACTAATCCACAAGTATGCCTGATACCAAAATTAAAATTTAATATATAACCGTGAAATTGAATTGTCAATAGCAGGCTCCCCCACTTGGATTAAAGCCATAAATTAAAATACTCGATAACTCACAATACCCATACTCTATTAATTCCATAATACCGCAGTCAGTTCAACAAAAATTCTTCTCAAGCTCATACAATGCCAACCATAAAAATATTTCAATTATCCGTTAAACTCGCATTCATTCTCATGACACTCAAGTCAACTTTCTCAACCAGATTCAAATTCAAGTCTCAACACCTACACCTCGCTGGCAGAAAAGAAACTCTCCACTCAACATTATAAGGAGCACACCTACGTAGATTATTCTGTGGGGGATAACCCACCTGCTTAGCCTCAAATTGGCATCTTGTTATACCCTTTCGCAGTCACAATTACTATGCAATCACTTAATCTTTCTGAGTTTGAACTCATCAACACGACATGAAAATTTACTTTTCTCCACAATTAAACAGCATGACAGATCCCGCAACACACTCACAACTCAAGAATGTACGTCACATCAAAACAGGAATCAAGTACCCACTAGCAGACTCTTGAGTGTCAAGTAAACTTTATTCGCCTCTTTCAACCCACCTGAACACATCCCGCATTCACATCATACTCATCATATAGTCATTTAACCGCTCATCGAGCCACAAATTTCACTAATAGGGACACTATCGGACATATGAGTCTAAATGTACAACTTCACATAACTGAAGCTACCGAGCTTAAGCTGCGGTCTAAACTTGGCCTCAAGTCCTCCAGACTGGCCCATCACCAAAACACAGAATACACATCTCGAACCTCGTTCATGGAATCACAAGTCGGCAATACACAGCTAATACCGAGCGCTCATGTGTGCACCCGAATACATGGAAGGAATTCAAAGAGTTATATTTCAAGGTGAATCAATTCTGCACGATAAGGAAAGAAAGATGGGAAATTTCCCTAAATGCCCTGTAGCCTCTCGAAGATAAGTATGGACGTCATCATACCGATCCGCAAGACTCTATTAGACACTTGCTCATGACTTGTAGAACCTATGAACCTAGAGCTCGGATACCAACTTGTCAAGACCTAAAATCCGACTAGCCGTGATGGAACCTAACCTCACCCGCTAGGTAAGCCGAATAACAACAATACGATTCAATTAATATTTAATTGACTCTAATACACTTCCCAAGGACTGGTGGTACAAATCATGAGCTTCTAAGACTACAAAGTTGGTGTGAAATAAAATACATCATCTATTTGAAATATACATGAACAAATTAATAATTCTAAAGCGACCAAGAACAAGAGGCAGTTGTGACTGGATCGCAGGTACATCTTCAATGCTAGCTCCCGCCATGCACATCAATATCAATATCCCAAATCTGCACAGAAGGTGCAGAAGTGTAGTATGAGTACAACCAACCCCATGTACTCAATAAGTAACAAACCTAACCTTAGGTTGGAAGTAGTGACGAGCTTGTACCAAGGTCAGAGTCCACACCAATATACAGTAACATCTCATAATAATCTAATTAAAGCAGCACAAAGAATAACTCAATAATAAAATGCTCAGCTCGTTCACAGTTCCGGAAAAATAAACATTTTCTTTTCAAGTATAATAGTAAAACTCAACTCTTTTCATTGAAATCACCAACATATGAGTAAGTCTGAAAAATTGTGATTTTTCCCAAAATCTTTCTTCCAGAACCAGAAATTTCATTTTTCAAATGGCATGAGAAAAAATACATCTCTATGCCTGCATGTCAATGTGCATGCCAATGCAATGCAACATAGTGATAAAACAATATGCATACTCTCAGAGTATCAATTCTCTCAGTCCTCCCAGTTGGTAATTTGATCATAACCTTTAGTAGGAATGTCCAAATGACGAACGACTTGATGCGTTAGAAACTAGAATCAAAGGGCTACACTTTAGGTGCAAAATTTATGGAAAGCATCTTCACATTATGATAGTTATACCCGTCCAAAGGTAGGTGTTGTGCAAATTAAGACATCTTTTCTGCTTAATATTTCCAACTTTCGCCAATTAGTGCCGAAACCTTCTAAACTTATCCAAATGCAAATTCGGGCATACGCCCAAGTCCAAAATCATAGAACAAGCAAAACTCCGATCTGAGGTCAAATACTAAAAAGTCAAATTTGGTCAACTCCTTCAACTTAAGGCTTCCAACATGGAATTTATTCTTCCGAACATGTTCCGAAACACCTGAAAATAAAATTGATGATTCATACACGTCATAATACATCATATGAAGCTATTCAAGACTTCAAATAGTTGGAAGGAGCATAAATATTCAAAAGGACAAGTCGGGTCGTTACATCCGCTGAATGGGAACCCCTGCTATGATCCATGGTGGTGGTGGTCCTGGAGCTGCTAGTATCTCAGCTAGCCAAGGGCGAGCTGCATCACCCATTGCGAACATCTCTAAATACTACATCGGATCCATATCCTCGAGCCCCAAATAAGTGTTCAGGGTGCTCTGATCAAATCGTACTTTCCAGTTCCTCACCTTAGTCACCTTAGTCTCCTTCTTGATGTGCACCTCATTGGCGTGGAACTCGCGAACTAAGTGCTCCTTGGCATCCATTACGCTTTTCGTGAACCATTTCCACCATTTTCTTTCCCGAAATTATCTTAACACATTTGGGTTGTATCTATCCAGATCTTTCAAGACAAACTGCCGCTCAAGAGTGAGCGATCTCTGCGGCCACTACTCTCAGAACCTGTTGAATGCAGTCAGGCTCACAAACCTATCTTCCCAAACTTCCTTCTTCTTTGACCTCTCTAGGGCGGCAACTCTGGTATCACCCCCCCTCAACTGTCATCCGGGATATATCATCATCATCATCAATTGTGACTGGTGCGGCAGGGGCATGAGTAGATGAGGTATCTGAACCCTGACTGTCATCATCCGAACCCTCAAAAGTGCTTTCTGAGGTGGAAGGCTCATTTCGGAGCTGGTATCTCCCTTGAAATTGTTGTGGCTGAGATTGGGCATCAGGTCGTTCTTCCACAGAGTGTCCATCTGATGCTTCCCTAGACGGGATGTATGAACTTGACTTAGAGGGCTCTGCAACCCTACCTTGCCCTGCAGTTGCATTTTTAGATCTCTTTTTGCACGGAGAGTGGTAGGGTACCCCTGCCTCGGCCTCGGGAGGGTTTACCCCTCCCCTTGGATGTATCACCTCGTCCCTGTGATCTAACTATTATCTGCAATACATAGCAATAGGAATCAGTTATAGTTCAAATCCAAAGTATCAGACACTTGTAGACAAATAGTATGCAGGTTGGGGAAAGTGCGGCCCGCATATGTTTGGGTGCGGCCGGGAATGGGCTTGTGCGGATCGCATAATTTTGGAAGTGCGGCCGCACTGATGGTTTTGCGGTCTGCACAATTTTAAGTGTGACCGCACAATTGAAGTGCGGTCTGCACAATCTTGAGTGCGGCCACACAATTGCAAGCTCCAAAATGATAACTCTCTAAAGTTAGAGAATTGATCGATTTGCGGCCGCACACACATTTCTGCGGCCGCGGTTAAAGTTTTATGGACTGCACCATTTTGAGTGGGGTCCGCACAATCATTGCACAATATTTTCCCTAGCTTAATGATCTGCGGACCGCACAATTCCTTGTGCGGCCACACAATTTATAAACAAACGGCAGTCACTTATGGTTTTTAATTCACGCACAATTTAGACATGGTATTGGCAATTTAGACATGATACACAGTTTGCCCATCCCCCAACTAGCAAAGAGGAAGTTACCCATAATATTTTAAGCTCACATGATGATGAATTTTGACATTAGGACTAAAAATAACTAAACTAATTATGAAGAAAATTAAGCAAATTGAAAAATTTAATGATGAATTGAACATACGAGAAATGTAGTGATGCAAGGAAGAATCAAAGATGATGAAATGAGAGTGATATGCTTGAATCAATTGAGTGCATTGTGCTTGCCCTAGTGTCAAATGTTCAGAGTTTGTAAAGTTTGAACAATGGTGAGGATGAACTATTTATAGTTGGCCGGTTAGGGAAAGGACTCAAGAGTTGTGTGCGGTCCGCACTCCTTTACCTGTTACAAATTACCCTTTTGATGATTTGCGGTCCACACATTTTTAGTGCTGCCGCAGACTTTTGTGCGGATCGCACATTTCCTTGTGCGGCCGCACTTTGGCCATTTCTCTAACATGCACAACTTCAGAGAGTTTGCAATTTCTGATCTCCAGTTGTGCGGCCGCAACAAGAATTGTGCGGCTGCAGATTCCGTTTTGCTGTGGCCTTCAAAATTGTGTGGTTCGCACAATAAATGTGCGGTCCGCACGTTTTTCACACTTAGCCACTTTTCCTTAGCACAGTTCCTGCAAAGCACACTCATTCCTGCAACACACTTCAAAACTAGTTAGCACAAAACAAGACCTATCTAAAGAAGAAGAAAAAGGAAAAGAAACATGGGTTGCCTCCCAAGAAGCGCCTGATTTAACATTGCGGCACGACGCAGATTACCATCAATCACTTGAAATGAATCACTGTCACTACGTGGTCATCACCAACTTTTCCCAGATAGTGCTTCACTCGGGGACCATTGACTCTAAACACTTCATCATTTTTATTCTTCAAATCCAATGCACCAAAGGGTGTCACACTCACAGCTTCAAACGAACCACTCCATTTAGACTTCGACTTTCTCGGAAACATCCGTGACCGAGAATTGAACAATAACACAAGATCACCTTCTTTAAACTCCTTGTTCCGAATGTACTTGTCATGGAGGTGCTTCATCTTCTCCTTGTATAAGGATGAACTTGTATATGCATGGTACCGAAATTTATCTAGCTCATTCAATTGTGCCATCCGTAAGTTGGAGGCGACATCCCACTCAAGATTTGGCTTCTTCAAAGCCCACATGGCCTTGTGCTCAAGTTCCACCGAAAGGTGACAAGCTTTCCCAAACACGAACCGGTATGGAGACATCCCAATTGGTGTTTTGTAAGCCGTCCTATAAGCCCATAAAGCATCATCCAGTTTGTTTGACTAATCCGTCCGGTTGGCATTTACTATTTTTTGACAAAATACTCTTGATCTCCCGGTTGGAGACTTCCACTTGTCCGCTTTCTTGAGGGTGATAGGGGGTCGTGACTTTGTGAGTGACACCATACTTGCTAAGCAAGGCATCAAAAGCTTTGTTGCAAAAATGCGACTCCCCATCGCTTATAATGGACCACGGAGTACCAAACCTTGTGAAGATGTTCTTTTTCAAAAATGCCACCACACTTCTAGCTTCGTTGTTGGGTAGAGTAATGGCCTCAACCCATTTTGACACATAATCCACAGCTACCAAAATGTAGGTGTTCCCACAAGAGCTTACAAATAGTCCTATGAAATCAATACCACACACATCAAAATAATCAATTTCCAAGATGGTGGTGAGGGGCATCTCATTTTTCTTTGAAATCCCACCGGCCCTTTGACATTCAGCACAACGTTTCACTAGATCACTTGCGTCCTTGTAGAGAGTAGGCCAATAGAATCCACAACTCAACACTTTCACCACCATTTTTTCTCCCCCATGGTGACCACCGTAAGGTGAAGAATGACATGTCCCAAGAATTTCAAATTGTTCCTCCTCCGGCGTACATCTTCTAATCATGCCATCGGTACAAATACGGAAGAGGTACGGTTGATCCCAATAATAGTCTAGGAAATCCCGTTTGAACTTCTTCCTTTCATTTGAAGAGAACTCATCTGGTACAATACCACTCATAAGATAATTTGCTAAATCAGCGAACCATGGCATCTCGGTCATTGAAATGGCTAGAAGTTGCTCGTCGGGGAAGGAGTCATTGATTTCAAGGCCGCCATGTGGCCTCCCCTCCTCTTCCAAGCGAGATAAGTGGTCCACCACTTGGTTTTCACTGCGTTTACGGTCTTGGATGTCTAGATCGAACTATTGCAATAAAAGCACCAATCTCATTAACCGAGCCTTTGAATCTTTCTTTCTCATAAGGTACCGAAGTGCTGCATGATCCGTGTGGACAATCACCTTTGTACCCATCAAGTACGGGCGGAACTTCTCCATAGCAAAAACAATAGCTAGGAGCTCTTTTTTGGTCATAGTTTAATTGACTTAGGCATCATTTATGGTCTTACTTGCATAGTATACCGGATGAAAGATCTTGTTGACATGTTTCCCCAAAACTGCTCTGACTGCCACATCACTAGCATCACACATGAGCTCAAAAGGCAAGCTCTAATTAGGGGCGGTGTCAATAGGAGTAGTTGTCAATTTGAACTTGATCAATTCAAATGCCTTCATGCAATCCTCATTGAAATGGAATTTGGCATCTTTCTCCAAAAGCTTACACAAGGGGTTCACCACTTTGGAAAAATCCTTGATGAAACGCCGGTAGAACCCCGCATGACCCAAGAAATGCCTCACTCCCTTCACGGATGTTGGAGGTGGAAGTTTAGAAATCACCTCTATTTTTTCCTTGTCGACCTCAATGCCATTCTTTGAAATTTTGTGGCCAAGGATAATGCCTTCCTCAACCATGAAATGACATTTCTCCCAATTCAACACCAAGTTCGTCTCTTCACATCTTGCCAAGACCTTATCCAAATTTTTCAAGCAATCATCAAAAGAATTCCCGACCACCGAAAAGTCATCCATGAAAACTTCAAGGAAATCCTCCACCATGTCCGTGAATATAACCATCAAACACCTTTGAAAAGTCGTTGGTGCATTGCATAACCCAAATGGCATCCGCGAGAACGCAAAAGTACCATAAGGACATGTTAAAGTAGTCTTCTCTTGATCCTTCAGAGCAATAAGAATTTGATTGTAGCCGGAATACCCATCAAGGAAAGGATAGAAAGCACGGCCGGCCAACGTATCAAGCATTTGATCTAGGAAGGAAAGTGGGAAATAATCCTTCCTTGTGACTTTGTTGAGCTTGCGATAGTCCATACACACTCTCCACCCGGTCACCGTTCTTGTAGGAATCAACTCGTTCTTGTCATTGGTAACCACCGTCATGCCACCTTTATTTGGGACACATTGCACCGAAGAGGTCCACGAACTATCGGAAACGGGGTAAACAACTCTTGCATCTAACCACTTGATGATCTCCTTTTTGACCACCTCTTGCATTGCTTCATTTAGCCTCCTTTGATATTCAATGGAGGGTTTGGAATCTTCCTCCAAATTAATCTTGTGTATGCAAAATGTGGGGCTTATTCCCCGAATATCTGCCAATGTCCATCCAGTAGCTTTCTTCCTCTTTTGTAGTACCGCCAATGTGGAGTCTACCTGCATGTTAGTCAAACAAGAGGAAAGAATAATCGATAAAATAGAACAAGGGCCAAGGAATTCATACCTGAGATGTGGAGGCAATGGCTTCAACTCCAAGATAAGAGGCTCTTCAATTGAAGGCTTTGTAGGAGGCATTTTCCTATTTTCGAGATCCAAGGAAAGTTTCTGAGGTGCATAATTGTATGACCCTATACCTTTCAAAGAGTTCACACATTCCACATAGCCATCCATCTCGTCATCGTCAAGGTTAAGCAAAACGGCCTCCAAAGTATTTTCAACATTCATCGTGGCACTAGTATCATCAATAATCACATCAGTCACCAAGCCCACAAACGAACACACTTCATTGCTATGCGGTTTCCATATAGATTTGCACACATGGAAAACCACCTTTTCATCACCCACCCGAAAAGTGAGTTCACCGGCTTCTACATCAACAAGAGCCTTCCTCGTAGCAAGGAAAGGTCTACCCAGAATAATCGGCACCTCATAGTCCACTTCACAATCAAGAATCACAAAATCCGCCGGGAGAATGAATTTATCAACACAAACCAACACATCATCAATTATACCCAACGGTCTCTTCATGGTACGATCCGCAATTTGTAATCTCATAGATGTGGGTCTTGGTTGCCCAATTCCCAAAGTCTTGAAAATTGAATATGGAATCAAATTGATACTTGCCCCAAAATCACAAAGAACTTTAGCAAAGTCGACACTTCCAATGGTACAAGGGATTGTGAAAGTGTCGGGATCTTCCCATTTAGGAGCCATTGAGTACACAATAGCACTCATTTGATGAGTCATATTTATAGTTTTACAATTCATCGACCGCTTCTTTGTCACCAAATCTTTCATGAACTTTGCATAATTGGGCATTTTCTCTAAAGCCTCAACCAATGGTACATTAATATATAGACTCTTCATCATGTCACTGAACATTTTGAATTGATTCTCGCCATTTTTCTTGGCAAGCCTTTGAGGGTATAGAGGAGGAGTCCTTGGCATTGGTGCCTTAGCCTTTGGCACTACCGGTTCTGGTATGTCAAAAATGTGCTCCCTAAACGGGTTCACTTCCTCTTGAGTCTCCTCCACATTGTCATCAATATCAATTCTTACTTCATTATTTGCTTGCATCACATTTTTCGGGGTCTCATCTTCTTGTACCACTTGCTCATCATCCACAATTTTCCTTTGACTTGAGGTGGGTGCATCCCTACATTTTCCACTACTTATAGTCACGGCCATGGCATGTCCCGTGTTGTTCCCACCCTTTGGGTTCTCCACTGTGTCACTTGGTAGTTCCCCCTTAGGACGAGTGTTTAAAGCTTGCGAAATTTGCCCCAATTGAACTTCCAAATTGCGGATCAAAGTGTTGTGAGAGGCTAGTTGAGCACCAGAGTCGACATTCTTCTCCATCATTTGTTTGAACATGTTCTCAATTCGTCCCATCTCATTTTTGGAAGATTTGGAAGATCTTGGACCATGGGAAGGATAAAGAGATGGGTTGCTCGGTTGTTGATACATTGGGGGCCTTTGAAAGCCCGACCCCTGATTTCCTTGGTTATTGTTCTATCCCCCTTGGTTGTTGCCTCCCCAATATCCTTGACTATTGCCACTCCAATTTCCTTGGTTATTTTGACCATTCCAATTTCCTTGATTGTTTTGATTGTTCCAATTCCCTTGGTTATTTTGATTGTTCCAATTCCCTTGATTACCATGAGGTCACCATTGTTGTTGATTCGGGCCTAGAGAGTTGTTTCTTTGCCCTTGGAAGTTGTTCACATACTGTACTTCCTCCTCTTGGTCATTGTGAGTTTCATCTTGATCAAACCCACCAACTTCTTGCACATAATGTTCCGCATGGTTTTGCACTTGAGGACCCTTTTGCCTTATCTTGTTTACCATCATATTAACTCCCTCCATTGCATTGACTTGCTTAGGACCTTGCACTTGTTGAAGTTGAGCCTTGGCTAATTGATTCATTGTGGTGGTCAACTCGGCAATTGCTTTCCCATGATCATGCAATTCTTTATGTAGGTGAATCATGTTTAGATCACCTTGAGGAACATTTGCTCTACTTTGCCATGCCGATGAAGTATCCGCCATTTCATCTAAGATCTCACAAGCTTCCGCATATGGTGTTGTCATGAAATTTTCACCGGCAAGTAGGTTGACCACGCACTGATTGGTAGTATTGATCCCCCTGTAGAACGTTTGTTGAATCATAGCCTCCGTCATGTCATTGTTTGGGCACTCTTTCACCATAGTTCGGTACCTCTCCCATATTTCATGTAACGGCTCATTGGGTTCTAAGAGTAGCCATATGCCCGAGAGAAAAGAACTTGGAAATAAATTTCTCCGCCAATTCATCCCATGTGTGGATGGAATGGTTTGTCAACCTTTCTAACCAATCCAAGGCTTTCCCCCGTAGATAGAAAGGAAATAGCCTCAACCTTAAAGCATCCTCAGAGACGTTTGTCTGTTTACTCCCCCAGCAAGTGTCCAATTTGGCTTTCTCAAGTCCAAATGGGTATTGAACAAAACAGTTGATAAAATGGTCAAGTCGGGTTTTACTATCTCTAGGTTCAACCCTTTAATTGGGACTATCAATCTCTTGATTTTATCCCAAATTCTTGTTAGCCAAGTTGTCCTAGACTAAGTCTCTCTTTCTCAAGTAGAGACCACGTAAAATATGCATAAACTAATGTTTGCAACCATTAATTCTACAATTAAAGGCAAGAACAAGGCTAAATAATAAACACCCAACCATAAACAAGCCATAAATCAAATGCCCATTAGGTTCACACACTAAGGTTGGGTCACAACCCTAGCTAAAAATCTAGCTACTCATAATGGGTATAGAGGAAATAGAGAAGAAAAGATGATAAAACTCATATTGCAAGATTAAAAGATAAAAATCCAATGTTAAATCACCAAAGTAAGCTAAAGTTGCCTAAAGGGATAAATAAAAAGGCTACAGGACTTTCAATCTTCAAAACTTGACCTAATTTCGTGAAAGTAGTCTATTTATACAAAGCTGAAATTTTCGGACAAAATTGCCCTTTCGGAGGTTCTACGGTCGCACAATTATATGTATGGTACGCACTTCTCTTCAGATCTTGACAGGAGTTGACTCTGCGACCACACAATTCTGGATTGCGGCCACATCTCTCATGTTCTGCGGTTCACACAATTCTGTGTGCGGCTGCACTAGGCTCTTCTGCGAACCGCACATATCCTGAGTGTGGTCGCATAGCTGTTTCTGCGGCCACACAATTATTGTGCGGTCCACATTTCTTCTTGAGCTTGAAATGAAACTCTCTGAACTTTGGCTCTTACGCTGCTTCTGTGGCCGCACAATAATTGTGCAGTCCGCACTTTGCACTGGGGCTCTATTGATTTTCCTTTACATTCTGCGACCGCAAATAGAAATCTGTGGTCCACACTTGAGCTTCTGTGCCTGATTTTTGTCCTTGTTCAGATCACTCCTCATTGAGTTAGATTTCATCGTAGTGGCTCATTTTATAATACTATTGCAGGTAAGCATATTTAATCAATTTTCGAGAATACAATTAGACACCTTTGGACTAAAACAAAAGCTAAAAGGCGCTAATAAGTAGTCAAAATTTCCATTTATCAGCTGGTAGCGTCAATACTTTAGTGGTTTCTTATTTGTTGAGTTGGTATTTTAAGAAAAATGTAGGGAGTCTTGTTATCGGATATCCCTTCTCCAGATTAGGCAAAACATAAACAACTGCTCAACATATTCTCAATTTCATCTCTGAGCTTAGAAACACGGGGAAGTTAAGTATGTAGGATTATATTTATTCGAATGAAAACTTTACCTCTAAGAATATGGAGACTTTTGTGGATCTTTTTAAGATGGATCCTAAGAGAATTTATTAGATCAAAGTGCTGCCATAATTATTCTTCAGTCGTATCTTGATTATGTTAACTATTATGCAGGTCAAGATAAACTGAAATCACGTTCAAATTAAGAGATCCCTCAGTAGGGCTATTCAAAACTGAACCGAAACTGTTATCCGAACCGAACCGATGGCTTATTGGAATCGGATTATCGAGGTAATGGATGGTGAACGAGTCACGACCTAAATTAACCCTCCGTAAGGTGTCGTGACGGCACCTAGTCTTTACGACTAGGTAAGCCTAATATTACAAAAAATGTAAAGAAAATACAACGTTTTAAAAATAAACAGCATATTGTGAACAACCAAAAGTAGTACCACTCGGCATATACAAAATAATTTCCCAGGACCCGGAATATCACTAAGTCACAAGCTGCTATAATCTATGTAGCTCTGTACAAAAGTCTGAAGATAATAAAGAAAGTCTCTAGGCGAGGGAGTAGAAGGGAACTCTGAGGATCTGAGGACGCAAGCAAAAGTACCTTGAACTCTCCTAGAATCAGCAGCACGCACTAACCCTGAGGCTGATAGCTCGCACCTGGATCTGCACACGAAAACATGTGCAGGGAAGGGCATGAGTACACCACAATGGTACCCAGTAAGTGCCAAGTCTAATCTCGGTCGAGTAGTGACGAGGTCAGGTCAAGGCCCTACCAGAGTAAATATAATAAATTAAACAGTAAAGATATAAGTAAAATTTACTGTAACACAGTTAAAGAAATTCTCGAAAATTTAACAGTTAAGGGAGCCCTCGGCTCAGAACAAGGTAAACACAGTGGAAAATCTCTCGGGATACCGTCCCGTAGTTCCAAATAAATATGCAGTACAGGGGGATCTCCCGGAATACGTCTGTAGTCCCAAAGTAAATATGCAGTGCTGGGGGATCTCCCAGAATACGTCCGTAGTCCCAATTTAAATATGCAACGCAAGATGAAATGGCAGGTATGGCATCGAGTTATACAGTTTATACTAAACACAGACAAGGAAAGTAGGGACTTAACTAAGCATGGCGCACAGAATGTCAAATAGGCAGTTAAAACACATAAGCATGCTCCTCTAATCTAAGATAAACAATTAAACGTATTAGTACAATTTAATAAGGGAAAGCAGTTTATGATTTAGAAAGGAAAAACGGGATTTGTTTTGCAATAATAGCCCGTGTACGTACTCTTCACCTCATGTACACGACGCCCACACATCAATTAATAGCAAACATCTTATGGAAAAAGTCCCCAATACAAGGTTAGGCAAGCCACTTACCTCGACCGCTCAAATCAACTTGATATCACGTTCTTGCCACGATTATCCGACTCCAAATGGCCCGAATCTATTCAAATTAATTGCATACTGTAAATATGACTACAAGTAACTAATTTAACTAATTAATTCGAAGCTAAAGCGTGAAAATAGGAAAAATGCCCAAAACGTCTCCCCGGGCCCACGTCTCGAAATCGGGTAAAAATTACAAATTATGAACACACATTCACTCACGAGTTCACTCGAACAAAAATCATCTAAATGCGACGTGAAATTCCCATTCACATCTCAGATTTTCAATTGGGGAACCTTTTCCCCCATTTCCAAACTTCTACCCTCAATTTCCTTAATTAGACCAGGAAAACAACAATAGATTAATGTATCATGATCAAAATAGAGTTAGAATTAGTTACCCAATATTTCTCATTCAAAATCCCTCAAGAAATCGTCTCCCACCGAGCTCTAAATCGAATTTTGTGTTATGAAAATTCAAATCCTCGAAATCCCCTTTTCTGCCGAGTGATTTTCGCACCTGCGGACCTAGGACCACACCCGCGATCACGCACCTGCGGACAACCCATCGCAGGTGCGAAGTCAACTTACTTGGGCTGGGTCTGCACATGTGCGCTTGAGTCCGCACCTGCGGATGCGCTTCTGCGCTCAATCGTCCGCTTCTGTGGAACCTTGGGTTCTTCTCACCTCCGCATCTGCGACTGCCCTTCCGCAGTTGCGGCTCCACTCCTGCGGCTCACTCATCGCATCTGCGACCACTGACTCCCCGGCCTAAAAGCGCACCTGCGATCCTAGCCTCGCTTCTGCGAGGCTGCACCTGCGGACTCCCCACTGCAGGTGCGAAAACACCAGAACCAGCAACTCAAAAATTCCTCTAAGTTCAAGTTTTCACCCGTTAAGCACCCGAAACACACCCGAGGCCCCCGGGACCTCAACCAAACCTACCAACCAATCCTACAACACCATACGAACTTAGTCAAGCCTTCAAACCACATCGAACAACACCAAAATCATGAATCAAGCACGGATTCAAGCCTAAGAATTTAGAATTTTCCAAATTCTACAAACGGCGCCGAAACACATCAAATCTAGTCCGAATGACCTCAAATTTTACACACAGGTCATAAATGACACTATGAACCTATATCCACTTTTGGCAATCCATTCCGAGCTCGATATCAAAAATTCCACTATCGGCTGAAATCGCCTAAAATCTAACTTTCGCCAATTCAAGCCTAAATCTACTACAGACCTCCGAAACACATTCCGGACACACTCCTAAGCTCAAAATCACTCAACGGAGCTAAAGGAGTCGACGAAATTCCATTCTGGATCCGTCTTCAAACAATTCCGACTACGGTTCAATCTCTAAAGCTTAAACTCACAACTAGGGACTAAGTATCCCAAAACTCCCCGAATTCCATAAACAATCACGCCGGCAAATCCCAAAAGCAGAAACAAATATGGAAAAAATAGATATTAGGGGATAGGGGCTCAAATTCTCAAAATGACCGGCCGGGTCGTTACAGAACGGATTGATATTTTATAATTAACGGCTTAACGGTTTGGGGCGGATTGCTCAATTTTCTTATCGGGTAAACCATTAACCCGTTAAGAATTTTTATGTTTACACTTTTACCCCTATGTATATAAAGTACTATTGAAACCCTAAATGGCTAAATCCCTAATTTTTATTTTCTAATTCTCAATTGTCTGCAACCACCAGAGGCAGAGAAGTCGTTAGTCTCGTCTCTCTCTTGAACTGAGACTGAGGAGTCGAAAAATCGAAATCTCAATAATTAATATGTGTATGTCTGTATAAGTAGTCTTGATGGTATTAAAAATTTGGTTAATACATGTAGGACAATATGAGTAGTATTGAAAGACTCTTCAATTAAAAAATATCGTTTGGTTAGATCTTAGATAGTATTAAAAATTTGGTATTGATTTGAAACTGTTCGGTATTAATTGAATGATTGTTGAAAAAAGTTCTATTTGGTTTAGCCGATAATCCGCCCGATAATTGTCGATACCTATCCGCCCGTTGTATTATTGGATGGCTAGCGGATTACTACATTTATAATCCGATAACCATTAAGCCAAACCGTTAAGCATAATTATCCGCCCGATCCGTCCGGTAAGCACTCCTATGACCCTCAGTTTCGAACAAGAAACTGATGTTTCTTTATTATTCTCCGATACACCTCTACTTGGGGTTGGTTTAAGACTATAAGTCAAACCTGGATGTACTTTTACGTAATTCTTTTATCTTAATGAAGAAAAATATGTCTATATATATATATATATATATATATATATATATATATATNTATTAGTATCTACGAACGTGCGTTGCACGTTAATAATGGCACGTGATGATTTAAATATCATTTATATGAAGGAACAATAAAATTTAATTAATGAAAAAATTTTATGTTTAATAATATAATAATCATCTAAATGTCGAAAAATATTATTACATTAGCATAATACATGAATTTAAAATAAAAAAACATCATCAAAACTTACACAAATGATCAATGTTTTCATGTTAGTTAGATAATTATGTATTATAGTTTAAAAGTATTTAATCTGATGGTATCTTAACGAACACTTCTTTGTGGATAATTTTTTTATGTGTGTATGTTTCCTCCTAATGCTTTGGGTTCTCTGCCTTAACCAGAATTCTTGTTGTCGATCTTGATATCCCTTTTGAAGGTGTAACATATAGTTGTTCGTGCAAGAAAATATATTGCGGTAAATATAGTCCAATATTTAGGATATTTGTCCTTGTGCTTTATTTATTATATTTGAAAAACATAAACATACTAAAATTTATTTTTCACACAAATTAAAAAGGATATTCCTTAGTTTCGGAAGACGAAAGTTGAATTCAGGAATAAGAATATACTTAGAAGCACATTGACCAGTATCATAATTTTTGCACGTTATTGTTAAAACTTCTACATACCATCTGTGTGCTATTACATAAGCTATTCGGCGTATCTAAGTTTTTCAGTAGCGTGATGGGCATAGTTTTCTTCAAAATTAACCTATATACAATGGGAGATCAATTTTAAATTAGTCTATTATGTATACGGTGACACTAACATACGTAAGAAATAATAAACTTGATAACAAACATGTATAGCTGAAGGCCATTTGGTATTAAAATATTTAAATAGTCTTCTTGGTAGTAATTATTGGTATAATTTTTTGTTGAGTCAAAAGCTGAAAAACATTTATTTTTACTATAAAATTTTTCAATCAACCTTTTATTTAGTTGATCAATATATTCATTTCTGCTGGCTAAGATATCTTTTTAATTCTATCGTGCAATTTGCACGAATTGCGCTTAAATCTAATGATAGAAATATTTCTCTTATTAAATGCACTACCATTACTATTGTGATTGATAACCAAGTGTTCAGGAAGAACCAAATCATTTTTTATTGGATGTACTTCTTCGCGTCCGACACGAAGCAAGAAGACAATGAATACTGGATTTGTTATTACTTTATGTTTCTTGTCAGTTTAATCTTTTTCATTTGAGGCCAAAAGTATAACTTTGGTAAGATAACTTTTACAGTCTCTGCTTTTGTCGATTTTGGAACTACTGGTAGTACTTGACAGAAATCACCTCTCATACCATTAATTTTTCATCAAACGGTTCATTAATATCCAATATATCTCTAGAACTCCGGGCAGTTATTTCGATCGTTTGACACTTAGCCATAAGTGCTTCATCCCATATTATCAATTTTGCTTTCCTTATAAATTTAGCACAATTGCTCTGCTTTGATATATTTGTGATGGTTATTTAAGTTGTTTAAAGAGGTATACCAAATCTAAAGTGGGTGGCCTCACAATAAAATTGTTGATGGTACACCACTGGCTATTATTGCTAATAGTGTCATGCCTCTTAATATGATATTTGCAAGTAATGCATGACATAGAAATATTATTTTAATTCCGCCGGAGGCATCTGCAAAGAATAATCCCGTTATACCAAAGTCGACTCTTTATAATATAGTCTTGAAAGCTTATTCTTGATTAAGATTTAGCTTTGACTGTGCTTCCTCAGACACTTCTACATCATTTTGATTCTTAATAATATACTATCCTTTTTACTTTGTGTTCTAACGCTCTTTTTATGGAATAAATTTATGTACCCTAAGATGTTTTTTAACTTGAATAAGAATTACTCATATGATGAATTTAAAAAATAATTGAATTAGATTCTCTTGCTAAATAATGAATTAAAAGATTTAATTATTTGGTTTTAACATAAAAAATAATTTATTTTATGTTGATTCAGACCTTAATTTTAGTTCATCTCTTATTTTGAATATTTCTTAATTATAATTTTATCCATCATAAATTTTATCCTCAAAGAGTAAAAGATTGATATGACATTTAACATTTAGATCGTTATGTTTGTAGAATCATTAGTTGTATTTACTCTTACCAACCATTTTTTTCTTTCTCACACATTTATATTCTTAAATATTTTCTTAGTTGTTGTTTAATAATTGGGTAGTTTTCAATATTACACGAAACTTTGATTAAAAAAATATTATTTGAGTAGAAAAATAGTTTAAATATAAAATAAAAATATATTAAAGTGGGGGTATCTTTTTCTCAATTTCAACTCTTTATGCAATTCATTTAATATTACTATTAGTTTTTGTCACGACCCAATTTTTCCTCCGTTTGGTATCGTGAGGGCACCTAGTCTTAGGGACTAGGTAAGCCTAACATTAATTGAAACAACATTATTTAAATAACATCTAACAAGTTAAATAGAAATTTCTTACAATTTCCAACATCAGTAGTACAAGTCATAAGCTCTACAGAGTGTTTGGTAGAAAACTTCTAAATACAACTGTCCAGAAATAAGAATAAACAGTGCAAAACAAAAAGTTGAAGGTGACTCCGAAGCCTGCGAACGCAGCGGCAGGTTTACCTTGAGTCTCTGCAGCAACAGTCCACACAACTAGCTAACGAACAATTACCTGGATTTGCACAAAAATAATGTGCAGAAGAGTAGCATGAGTATACCACAGCGGTGCCTATTAAGTATCAAGACTAACCTCGGTGGAGTAGTGATGAGGAACAGTCAAGACACTCACTAGTCTAATAAACTAAACAGGTACAAGTATATGAGCAGCAGAAGTATGATGTCTATATAAAGACTATGTAATATGGCTCACAGTACAGTAATGGCAATAAGGAAGGAAACAACCAGTGTCAGCGAAATATCATGAAAATGACGCATAAAAATGAATGGAACCCAACCTAAATCCGGAATCACAAATACAGCAAGGACAAGTAATAACTCAGCAACTACAACCGCTTTTACATCAGGTTTTATCCAACAACTCCACGAGGTACCGAACCTCGGACAATTCACAACTCACGGGTCTCAATACCTGAACCCTAACACTTGGCATCATGTGCCCTCATAACACCTCATAACCGCACTGACGACTCACGTGCCAATAGAGCCATTCTCACATAGAAGGCATGTAAACAAGGGTGAGCATCTATGCTCAACAATATCAAGAACACCTCTTATCCAATAAGAGTGCTTAACTACGTGTATACTTGTGCAAGTGTCCTACCATAGTCATATCAGCAAATAAGCATAAGGAAAAAGAACGGACAGCACGTAGAATATTTTCTCACAGCTTTCACAAGATAAAGCTCACACAGGTATGTATACCACTTCACAAATATCAACAACAAGAATGCCCCCAGGCCACAAATCATCACAAATCAAACCCTGACATAGCCCACCTTGCCTCGCCAGGTGTGCAATAGTAACACAAATGCCTGCCTTGTCTCGCCACACATGCATAATAATGTTCCCACCTTGTCTC
>AWOL01S0000822.1:17837-48253 GCA_000715115.1 Nicotiana otophora
GTTTGTGACTCCAATACGACTACCAGAAGGAAAAGTTAGATGCTAGAGTAATAGAAATCAGCATGGGCCGGTGAACAAGATAAACTAAACATGAATTAGGGACTGAGTGATTTGATAATAGTCGGCATCATGACAATTTCAGAGATTGCATTCTGGCAATAATAGAATGGACGATAGAAGAATAAACTTTAAAGGTCATTCAGGAAGACGCTTCCCTAAAGCAAGTAATGTGATCAAAGTTTAGCTTAAGGGACTATCGGTGCCAGTTACACTAGGTGTCACCCTCTTGAGTATGAAATTGTATTATCCTTGGTACAGAAGGATTACCGCAAGGTGAGTATGGATCATCGATGATGTGAAAAGATGCCAAAGATGAAGAGGTAAAACATCTATAGGTAGATAGTCGTAGCACTAAATCTTAGTACTCCCCTAAAAGGGAGAATATGGAGTGATGTTGCATTAAGTCAGAGTTAAGTGGTTCAATTAACTATGGAATAGTAAAGGAAGTATGAGATAAGAATGATAAAGGGATGAGATTACACTTATTCAATTCCCACAGATAGGTTACGACTCCAGAACATTACGCAAGCACGACGGCAGGAAAATGCAGTAAGGGTTCTAGCCAATATGTTATTGATAAATAAGTACGAATGGACACTTGATATATAAGGAGTCGGTGCGAGAGGCACGTTTAGACAAAGAAAATAACCCAATAGAGATTACACAAAATATAGTTAGTAGTTGATTCAGTAAGAGTCTAGTTATGGCTAGACAAGAGGTTACAGACAAATCAGCAGATCGTGTAAGATAAACATAGTAAAACCCAATATAGTGAATTCAGCCTCGCAGTTATGACATTGTAATCCTTGAGATATATTCAGATAGGAGTTGGTATGGTTAAAGATATCAGCTCAGAAGAAACCCTACAAGGACAAGGGCGTGGAGGTAAGTAACTACGGACAATTATAGGCAATGAAGAACATCAAAAAACAATATTCCATCGAGTATATGATATGATAAACTCGCAGCTTTACAAGAGTCATAGGGTCCTCCCTAAGTATTACAATAAAATATTATCTAAGGAAATAAGGAAGAAGGCTTCAACGTAAGCATAGTAACTTGAAGAAGAAATGGTCTTGTAACAGCAATCTCACTACAACATTGTATGCACTCTATAAGAAAGTGGCACCTATCGTGGCTAATGGGTGGGAAGTGAAACCAAAGGTATTATTCGAGATCATATGAGTTGCACAAACATTCTGGCATGCGTGGGAACTAAGATAAATCTAGTTAAAAGAGTACCAGCCTCATAAGAAATTAGTATGAAGCTCCCACCAGATTGTGTATGCACCAGAGGTGCAAGTATTATAGTAGAGCTTCAAGTTGTGGATGTGAATTATACCTATGTGGAAGGGGGGATAATGAAATAGATAGAAGATATGATGTGAGATTTAAATGTAAGTAAGGTAAAGGTGAACAACATACGAGATACTCGGGTACAGAAAGTTGTGAATAATCCACACTTCAGATAGAGGGCTAGAACCGCTGGAATTCAGTGTCCAGTAATGATAGTGGTGTCATTAGTGGCATATCTTCCAGCCCATGGTTTCTAGGTATCGAGAGGTCTAGTTAAGAGAGTAAAGAACAGTTAAAGACGATGTGATGTCTCTCTTGATGTTCCAGAATAACATAAAGAAATCTATGGTGCAAGCAAGTTGAAGGAAGGTTGCGAGTAGTATAAATAGATATGTGTAGGTCGCAAACTAAAGTATGGTAGAGCAAAAAGGTTTTAGGAAGACATAAGTAAGGGTAATGAAAGGCGAATGAGAAGGTGACAAGAATGAATAAGTCCTCGGGATTAAACCCATGAAAACAAGAGAGCTGATGGTTTGTCTAAGTTATAGAAAGCTCAGTATAGCCTGAATGAACTCAAATGAGGCTAAGACTAATAGCATTTAGAAGAGATGGAATGCTTCCCTGGTAGTAGAATAAGGGTGTAATTATGATAGATAAAGGATAATGTTTGGGCCTTCGATTGAGTGATGATTTGAAGAAAAAAAAGGATTCCATGGATGGCACGGGATTAGAAACCCCCCAATAAGATGAATCACGTTGGGATGCTATGAATATGGTTATTGAAGTATAGTATCGCCCCTGGGTGTATTAGGAAAGTCACTTCAGATATTCCCCAATGAGATGTAAGCCATAGTAACAGTGCATTACGTAAGAGGTTTCAAGTTATCAGTGGTAGATTATAGATCAATATTAAGGTTAATCAACGATAGATGGATAAAGTTCCAACGTATGAGAGGAGATAAGGATGCCATTCTTTAGATGAATAGTAATAAGGAAGCATTGAAATACTTAGATTTATACATATACGATAAGCAGCGAGAGAGTAACCTAGAGTTGTGTATTAGACCTCGATAATAATAAATCGAAGTAAAAGTTAGGGTATAGTATGACCTACCTAGATGTAGTAAAGCCACAAGGATAGATAAGCAATGCTATGAAACAATATATAGAAATAGTCGTAAGTTCGACAAAGTACCGAGCAAAGAATTTCAGTACACCTATAGATGCCTAGAGTGACACCTTGTCATAATTCTGTATATCTTCATAAAGTAAGGCCTAGCAATTGGCTAAAAGCTCTAGGAAAAAAGAGAGAAGAGTCGCATAGGCGCACATACAAGGGCAAAGTATTATAGACTGCATGATAGAAGGTAGCAATAGTTACGAGATTGGAAGAATTCCGACCACAAATCGTGGTGTGAGAAAGAGGCCTAAAGGGGGGAATGCCCTGGCCTTTGGATTTATTCATAGAACAATTGCCTAGATGGAAAGAAGAGTACAAAAGTATTCGGAAGACATAGGGTATGAAAATGATAAGTGCATCAGTCAACATTCGAGGACGAATGTTCCAAAGGGGGGAATAATGTTACACCTCATAGTATTACGACGATGTTACACCCCGCAGTATTGTACGTTGGATTTGTCATAAGATAATTGATATTAGTTCAAGGACAAGATTATTTTGAGGTTATAAGTATTATGCTATTTCAAACAAGTGATTAGTAAATTCGTGAAGGTGAGAGGGTAAGCGAATCGAAGAAAATGAGTTCTGTCGAAGTTTGACATTTTGAGATAAAATACAGTCCAAGCTATAATACCCTGTATCTATGGACTAGTACTATACCACATGACCATGATAGTAAGGTATATAATATGTGTTAAAGGTGATTAGTATTTTAAGTAATTTAAGATAATTCTTAATTATATGGATAATTGGTTGATTATTAGTTTAGTGGGAGATAAACAAGCTAATTAGGAAATGGTGGATAAGCCTAAAGGGCCTCTCAACATGGCCAAGTGACATTCTTAATCAAGCCAAATGGTGAATCTTGGTTTAGGTAATTAGGTGGCATATTTAGGGGATTTGTGGGCAAAAGTAATCCATAAAGTGGGACCCACACCTATGATAAAGACACCTACATATATCATTAAAGGGAAATGTTTATAGCTTACCAAAAGTTCTTATGAACCCACAATTATAAGAGATTTTCCTTACATTGTTAAGTGAGATGCTTAAGTTGCTAAGCAACGGGTGAAATCTCTAGCAAGAGTTTGTATAAAACTGCATAATACTATAGCGTTGTGAGATTGCAATTCTAAAGGGAGTACGATACAACCCTTTTCAAGAATATCATACGGATTTTCCCCTACTTCGATTTCTCCGCTATGTGTTTTGTCGCGATTGACATGTGTTAGAGGGATTCTCAAGAGAATCGGCTCTGGTATTTTAAGGCTATCCCTTATTTCCTTTTCGCATGATCCATATAATATAAACAAAATGAGAAAATGCACAACTTTCATAAATGTCTCCATTTATAGAAGCACTAAGGGTGACTATGTTCTTGAATTCCCATGTGACTTATTATTATATCTTCTGTTCATGGGTCTTAGAAACATACGTAGTTGATAAAGTTTATCCGAAGGCATATTGATCTTATGACATTCCGGGAAATCTTATTAACTTACTTCTTATGCATTTCATTCATTTGTACTTGTACATTGACCCATGACTAGATGGCGTTATATACGTGTATTTTATATGTATATGGGATATGGGGAAAGGTTATGGCGTTATATACGTAGCACCACCTCATCAACTGGTATACGTTGATGATTTCGCCTATAGTGGACGAGATGATATGATGGGATGCCCTCAGAGGCTTGATACTGTTATGTATGCATATACCTATGCATGGTATGACATTTATATACATATTCATGACATTATAAGTGTTTCATGATTTACAGAGCTATTTAGACTTACAGGTTGAGTCCTTTACTCCGTGTTTCTTTCATGTCTATTGTATACGGCTTTCCCTACCTTACATACTCGGTACTTTATTTGTACTGACGTCCCTTTTTCCTGGGGACTCTGTGTTTAATGATGCAGGTTTCGCTAGACAAGTTGAAAGTCCTCCAAGTAGCCTATCAGCTCAGCGAAAGGTGTTGGTGCGCTCCATTTGCTCCGGAGTTGCTTATTTGGTCAGTATGATTTGGACATGTATTAATTGGTATGGAGGGGACCTGTCCCGACCTTTATGGTATTTATCTACTCTTTGAGGCTTGTAGATATATTTCATGTATATGGATACTTGTATGGCCTTGTTGGCCTATGTTTTGAGTATATAAAGGATCGTGTCGGCCTTATACGCCCGTACGTCATATGTATAAGTTGGTATATCATGTTGGGTCATCCTATGTCGAGTATTCCCTCATGCTTTATTCTAGTTATCTCATGATAGCCTTTCTGGTTCATTTACTTATGTTTTGAGTATCTATTACGTTGGTACTCGATTGCGTAAGGCACCGGGTGCCCGTCGTGGCCCATTGGTTTGTGTCATGATAGAAAGCTTAAATTCCTTTGCGAAATTTTACGGGGCCTTACAGGCATGCCCGGAAGACCTGGCGGAAATACATCTGGATAGTCTCTCACTAGCGGAACTGCCTCAACGGTAGGAGTATCAACATTGACATCTCTCTCAAAGGCTATATATTCATTACACTCCTTCCCCACCATCTGTTGTGCCTTAAGGAAAGACACCACCCTATTAGGCACATAATCCCAAGTATCCCTCCACTCCAACCACAACAAACATGGCATAGCCAATGTCACAGTATTGGCATGACAATCAAGAATAACATGATAAGGCAACAACTAGTCCATGCCTAAAATAACATCAAAGTCTACCATACTGAGCAATAATAGATCAACTTTGGTCTCAAACACGCCCAGAACAACTAAAAACGACTGATACATACAGTCAACAACAATGGAATCTCCTACAGGCATGGACAAATAGATAGGAAAACTCCAAGAATCGGGTGATATACACAAATACAGAGCAATGTAATATGATACATATGGATAAGTGGAGCCTAGATCAAATAAGACTGATGAATCTTTATGACAACCAGAACAATACCTCTGATAATTGAGTTTGATGCAACCACCTCCATCCTACTCGGGAAAGCATAACATCTATCCTGGCCTCCCCCTCAAGGGTGACCCTACCCACCTGACCTCCACCCCTAGCTGGCTGAGCATGTGGAGTAGCAACTGGTGTGGTAACCATGGCCTGAGAAGTCTGGGGACCTTGTGGAATAAGCAAAGCTTGAGTAGTATGTAGAGGTTCACTCATATTGAGTCTGGGCATTCCCTCACCATATGACAAGTATCACCACACTCAAGACAAGCTCTGGGCGAACGTAACTGCTGAAACTTGCTCGTGCCTGGTCAGTTGGACTAACCGCGGAAAGCACCTTGTGCTGGAGTTGAACTAGACAGTGTCGTTGCATAATGGGCAACCTGAGACCTAGGAATAGCTGGAATACCACTGGAAGTTGGAAATACTGAATAAACTTGACGGCTCACATAGCTTCTACCACGACGGGCTGCAACTAGGGCACAAACACCACTATATCTACCAAAATCTCGAGGCCTCTTGGCCTCCCTGTCCTCTTTCTCCCGGCCCCGCAAACCCTCCAATCTCCATGTGATATCTACCACCAGTTGGTATGGAGTGTCAGTCTCCAACTCTCGAGCCATGCTCAATCTAATATCATAGTTGATCCCCTTGATAAATCGACAGACTTGATCTCTAATTGTGTAAACCAAGGCAGGTGCATATCTGGACAACTCACTGAACTTGAGAGCATACTTTGATACGATCATAGCACCCTGGCGCAACTTCTCAAACATCTCACGCCATGCATCCCAAAGGCTGCAGGGAACAAACTCTCTCAATAACATCTATAAAAGTTAATCCCATGTGAGTGAAGATGCCTCGATTGGGCTACCCTCCTCCCAAGCCCGTCACCACTATTATGCTGGTCCCGATAGCTGGAAAGTAGTGAAATCAACCCCGCTTGTCTCCACTATACCCATGGTATGGAGAATATGGTGGCACTTCTCCAGAAAGACTTGTGCGTCCTCTGTAGCTAGGCCACTAAAAGTAGGAGGATGGTACTTCTTGTTCCACTAGATCCTGAGATGCTCCTTCTTAGAAGTTGCTGCCCTAACCTCGGGTTGAACTAGCAGAACCAAAAACGCTGGTATAACTTCTGGGATCTACTCATCATGGAATCACTACTCTGTGGTACGGGCCGCGGGAGTTTCACTCTTACCCCAGCCTGAGATGTTGCCGTTGCAAGTGGAATCAACCCCGCTTGAGCAAGATTACCAAATATGCTTAAGAACTGGGTGAGAGTCTCCTGAAGTGCAGAGGTAGAAACAAGCGCCGCGAATGCCTACCTCCCGACTGGAGCCACCGGTGGCTCCTCTGTCACAGCTCGGGCAGCTGCTCTGGCTGCACTACATGCCCCTCCTTGGCCTCTCCCAGGTCCCGGCCCCAACCATGGTTTCTCGCGGCTCTAGCAGGGGGCGCGTGTATCTGATCATTGGATCCAGCGGTGCATGTCCTCACCATCTGTGAGAGAATAGAAAGACATAGATTTAAAATTCTGAAGTCAACAAATTCGCACGTTAGGGATCAAACAAGTGAAGTTTCCTAATAGTTCCATAGCCTCTCGAAGATAAGTACAAAAGTCTCTGTTATGATCCGTGAGATTCTACTAAACCTTCTTGTGACTCGTTAAACCTATGTACCTAGGGCTATGATACCAACTTGTCACTAACCCAATTTTCCTCCTTAGGATGTTGTGATAGCACCTAGTCTCTAAGAGTAGGTAAGACTAACATTCATGCAGAATTTAACTGAGAAAATGATAAAAACTTTCAAATAACTCAATAACTANAATTGTGTAAACCAAGGCAGGTGCATATCTGGACAACTCACTGAACTTGAGAGCATACTTTGATACGATCATAGCACCCTGGCGCAACTTCTCAAACATCTCACGCCATGCATCCCAAAGGCTGCAGGGAACAAACTCTCTCAATAACATCTATAAAAGTTAATCCCATGTGAGTGAAGATGCCTCGATTGGGCTACCCTCCTCCCAAGCCCGTCACCACTATTATGCTGGTCCCGATAGCTGGAAAGTAGTGAAATCAACCCCGCTTGTCTCCACTATACCCATGGTATGGAGAATATGGTGGCACTTCTCCAGAAAGACTTGTGCGTCCTCTGTAGCTAGGCCACTAAAAGTAGGAGGATGGTACTTCTTGTTCCACTAGATCCTGAGATGCTCCTTCTTAGAAGTTGCTGCCCTAACCTCGGGTTGAACTAGCAGAACCAAAAACGCTGGTATAACTTCTGGGATCTACTCATCATGGAATCACTACTCTGTGGTACGGGCCGCGGGAGTTTCACTCTTACCCCAGCCTGAGATGTTGCCGTTGCAAGTGGAATCAACCCCGCTTGAGCAAGATTACCAAATATGCTTAAGAACTGGGTGAGAGTCTCCTGAAGTGCAGAGGTAGAAACAAGCGCCGCGAATGCCTACCTCCCGACTGGAGCCACCGGTGGCTCCTCTGTCACAGCTCGGGCAGCTGCTCTGGCTGCACTACATGCCCCTCCTTGGCCTCTCCCAGGTCCCGGCCCCAACCATGGTTTCTCGCGGCTCTAGCAGGGGGCGCGTGTATCTGATCATTGGATCCAGCGGTGCATGTCCTCACCATCTGTGAGAGAATAGAAAGACATAGATTTAAAATTCTGAAGTCAACAAATTCGCACGTTAGGGATCAAACAAGTGAAGTTTCCTAATAGTTCCATAGCCTCTCGAAGATAAGTACAAAAGTCTCTGTTATGATCCGTGAGATTCTACTAAACCTTCTTGTGACTCGTTAAACCTATGTACCTAGGGCTATGATACCAACTTGTCACTAACCCAATTTTCCTCCTTAGGATGTTGTGATAGCACCTAGTCTCTAAGAGTAGGTAAGACTAACATTCATGCAGAATTTAACTGAGAAAATGATAAAAACTTTCAAATAACTCAATAACTAAAATACAAGAACTCTGCAACTCAACAGAACAAAACTCCCCAAATCCGGTGATACCAAGTCCCAAGCTCTACAAGAGTATACTGAACATCCCTATACAACATTATCTATAAAAAGGGAAAATGAAATATAATAGAAAGGTATTAGCAAGAATCACTACCGAGGTACTACCTCGTAGTCTCATATCACAAAACAAATCACAATAATTCCTTACACCACCGCGGGAGCCTTGCATTTAGTTTTGAAAATCAGTTTTTTTGAAATAGCTTCCCGCGTTTTAGCCCACTTTATCACACTGCGTGGCTTCAAGTAATTCCTATACTAGTAACAAGCATATCAAGCCCACCACATCTCACCGTGCATTTCGACTCCAATCCTTATACCACCACATGCGTATCAATATCACAACATATCACAAATAGCACCTCAAGTGCCCAATATCACAAATCGCCAAAGAAGTCAACAATAATAGTTTTTCCACAATAAATAGCACATGGTTAAACTACATTATGCACAAGAGTCTAAAGAATGGCAACCGAAAGTGAATAACTCCACAAGAATGGTAATTCAACAATTTATAACTTTACCTCAATGTGAATTACGGCCTTTATAACTCAATACCAAATTCAACAATAAGATATTCCAAAAAATAGAAACTTAAAGTAAGGGACTCATTGGTTATATCATGAATAAGTAATAGAGAGGACAATAACTTCAACTAAACATGTAAAGACAATTAGAAATGACAAGTAAATCATGTGAAGATAAGCTAAAGATGATGAATATACATATTATGGCAACTCAGTTAAAGGTATGAAAGGAATCTACATAGCTAAAACCGGTCAATTACCACATTTAGCAGGTGTACTCACTTGTCACCTTGCGTACACGGCTTCCAATATCACAATTAACACAAAAAAACACCAATCCTATGGGGTAATTCCCCCACACAAAGTTAGGCAAGACACTTACCTCAAAACAAGCTAACTCAACCCAATAGTTAGCCTTTCCCACGATTATCCAACTCTGAACGGCTCGAATCTAGCCAAAAGGACTTCCTACCATAAATTCAAACTATAGGAAGCTATTCCAAACAATAACGTTGCAATCTTTATAAAAGAAACACAAAGTCAACTCAAACAGTCAACCTCGCGCCCGCGTCTCGGAACCCGACCAAACTTACAAAATCGGAACACAAATTCGATAATGAGTCCAACCATACAAGAACTACTCAAAAGGGGAAACATGGCTCAATTACACGAAACAACCGGTCGGGTTGCTACATTCTCCCCCTCTTAAAACAAACATTATTCCTCAAACATGCATAGAGACATACCTGAAGTGCCATAAAGCTGGGGATAATGACTCTGCTTGTCATGCTCGGTCGCCCGAGTCACCTCCTCGATCGGTTGTCATCTCCATTGTACTTTTGCTTAAGCTATGTTCTTTAACCTCAACTTCTTTCTGTCCGGGATAGCCACCAACTCCTCAACATAAGTCAAATCTTTGTCCAATTAGACTGAGCTGAAATCTAATAAATATGATGGATCACCATATTTCTTCCGTCGCATGGAAACATGTAACACCGAGTGAACTGCTGATAAGTTGGGTGGAAGTTCAAGTCTGTAGGCCACCGAACCTACTATCACAAGGATCTCAAAAGGGTTGATACAGCGAGGGCTCAACTTGCCCTTCTTTCCGAACCTCATCACACCCTTCATGGGTGAAACTTTGAGTAAAACCCTCTCACCCACCATGAATGCTACATCACGATCCCTATGATCAGCATAACTGTTCTGCCTGGACCGCGCCGTGCGAAGCCAATCCTAAATCAGCTTCACCTTCTCCAAATCATCTCAAACAAAATCAGTGCCTAACAACCTAGCCTCCCCTGGCTCAAACCATCCAATCGGAGAATGCCACTGCCTCCCATATATAGCCTCATAAGGAGCCATCTAGGTGCTCGACTGATAGCTGTTGTTGTAGGCAAACTTATGTGCGGTACAACTGATCACATGAACCCCCGAAATCAATAACACAAGCACGTAGCATGTCCTCCAAGATATGAATAGTGCGCTTGGACTGCCCGTTCTTCTGTGGGTAAAATGGCGTGCTCAACTTGATCTGTATGCCTAACTCACACTACACAGCTTTCTAGAAGTGCGGTGTGAAATATATGCCTCGATTGGAGATCATAGATGCCGTCACACCATGAATACGAACAATCTTCCGAATATAAATTCGATCTAGCTGCTCTGAAAAGTAGGTAGTCATGACTGGAAAGAGGTGTACAAACTTGGTCAGTTTGGCAACAATAACCCATACTGCGTCATATTTCTTCATGGTCTGTGGCAAGCCTATCCCAAAATCCATAGTAATGTGCTCCCACTTGCACTCCGGTATCTCTAATCACTTAGTCAACCCTCCTGATTTGTGATGCTCATACTTCACCTCTTGACAATTCAAACACTGAGAGACATAAGCAACAATATCTTTCTTCATTCTCCACCACAAATAGTGCTATTTCAAGTCCCGGCACATCTTAGGGATGCTTAGGTGAATGGAATAGCGAGAGATGTGAGCCTTATCAAGGATCAAATCTCTCAACCCATTGTAAAGCCACATAACACCATCATTACCAATCATAACCTCCTTAGAACAACCCCGCTGCACCGTGTCCCTCAATACCATCAAGTGAGGGTCATCAAGCCGGCGGTCCTTGATACGCTCTGATAATGGTGATTGTGCCACAACATCTAGGCTCCTAAACATCCAATCTCACAAACTAATTGGCCAAAGCCTGAATATCCATGGCTAGTGGCCTCTCTGCTACACGTAAATATTCCAAACTGCCCATGCTCTTAGCCTTCCTACTCAATGCATCGGCCAGCATATTAGCCTTCCCCTGTTGATAAAATATGGTAATATCATAGTCTTTCAGCAACTCTAACCATCTCTGTTGTCGCAAATTAAGGTGTTTCTACTTGAACAACTATTGGAGACTCCGATGGTCGGTATAGACCTCACATAGAATGTCGTATAGATAGTGCCTCTAAATCTTCAGTGCATGAACAATGGATGCAAACTCTAAATCATGCACATGGTAATTCATGTCATGAACCTTCCACTGCCTGAACGTGTAGGCAATCACTTGACCGTCTTGCAACAACAACGCATGAAGGCCAATACACGGTGTAAGATGCCAAACCTGTAGGCTACACCAACATTGGGGATTTAATCAATGTAGTATAAAGCTTCTGAAAGTTCACATCACACTCATCGGACCATACTCTTAGCAGTTAAGGATGTCTATATTATTCATTCCGGTAAAGTGATATTCAAGCATGTCTAAGTATGTATCTAGTCCCTATTGAGGTATATGATAGAGATGTTAATGTTTATAATATGGTAATACATGTATCTTCATGCATATTCATTTACCACCGTGCTACGGCTGGTCGAGCAGTTACCTATTTACCACTGAGCTACGGTCGGCCGGGCAATCATGCATTTACCACCGAGCTATGGCCGGTTGGGCAGTTACACATTTACCACCAAGGTACGGCCGGTCGGGCAGTCATGCATTTACCACCGCGCTACAGCCGTTCGGGCAGTTACCTCTGACTAGTTGGGTAGTCATGCATCATACGATATGGATAATAGAAATAGTCTTAAAGAGAAGCATTATATATGTAAGTATAATAAGTATGCATATACGGTAGCACTTCAAAGATTCAGGTTGATTCTTATATGTCTTTAATTAATGTTATGTTTCAGTTCTGCCTTACATCGTCAGTACATTATTCGTACTGACGTCCTTTTGTTGGGGACGCTGCATCCATGCCTGCAGGTATAGATAATCAGTTTGACGAGCCCTCATAGTAGACGATATTGGCATTCAGCGAAGGATCGGTAAGACTCTACCTCATTCGTAGTGCAGCCGAGTCTTTGAGTCATCGTGTCAGAGTTTTGCTATAGACTTTATGGGTAGGCTGGTACCCTGTCCCATTTGATGTCAAATAATCTTAGAGGCTTTGTAGACAGAGGCTCATTTTGTACAGTATGTCAGAGGTCTTGACAGCCATATGTATTCATGTTTTAAGAAAAATAATTCACTAATACAGTGTTTGTCCACTTGTAATTATACATTAAGAGTTATGGCCATATTGGCCCATGGCAGTTAGAAAGAAAAAAAGAGTTACAGAGTTGTTCGCTCGGGCCAGCACGGCACCGAGAGCCAGCCACGCCTCCCCAGGTTTGGGGCGTGACAAAGTGGTATCAGAGCGGGCCGTGTCCTAGGGAGTCTACAAAGTCGTGCCTAGTAGAGTCTCACTTATAGGTGTGTTGTGTGCCACATTTATAATTGAGAGGCTATGGGGCATTTAGGAAATGTTACCTTTCTTTTGTTTCCAGATCGTTCCATAGAGCTAAGTTGTAAGAAGTCAGTATAAAGTTTCAACCGAATTTTGTATGCACTAGAGGTGCTATCACAATAGAGCTTTAAGGCATAGATGTAATTTATACTTATGTGGAAGGGAATTTATGAAAGAAATAGAAGATACGATGCAAGATTGAAAGGTAAGTAAGGTAAAGGTGAAGATGATACGAGATACTCAAGTGCAAAAGGTTATGAATAGTTCAGAGCTCAGATAGAGGTTGGGTTTTAGTTTAGTATACAGGGGAGACCCTAACGAAAGTTTTGAAAATCTCTAAGAGTTAAAATTCGAGGACGAATGTTTCTAAAGGGGGGAAGGATGTTACATCCCGTACTTTAATATTAGAATTAGTCGTAGTAATCCATATGAGCTAGAAGGGGTTAAGACCATTCATGAGATTATAGAGGATTGGTGACTATGTTATTGTAAAACTCCGTAAGTTTAACAACATTGATACCGTTAGATACATTTTGATATGGTATTTATTTTGAGTGGAAAATTTATTATAGATAAGTGTTTCAAAAGTATGATTTTATATAGTTATTAATATTACTACATTCGAAAATACTTTAAATTATACACATAATATAATAATGTTTATGAGAATTCTTTATAGTAAAGATAGAAATTATTTTCTGACAAGAAAAGAAGGTTACCTTTTTACAATTTTAAGAATTAAGCGTACGAGAATTTTTACTTTTTATATGAGATTAGAAAAATTATAAGTTGAGAAAATATATGTATTTTTACATGTATATTTTAATAAAATAATAGTGTATGTATTTATTTTATATGGTACCACATGACCATGATAGTAGGGTACATAAAGTGTGTTAAAAATGAGTAGTATTTTAAGTAATTTGAGATAATTCTTAATTAGGTGAATAATTGGGTAATTGATGAATTTTAGTGGGAGATAATTAAAAATCTTTGGATAAAGTTAGATTATCTCACGTGGCAGCTTTTGCCTTAGAAACATTTTGACTCTTACATTCATTAAAATAGGTGGCATGAATCAAAATGACACTTTGAAAAAGGGATAGTTGGCGTGGTAGTATTTAAAGGAAGGAAACAAAGGAGATTTCAACTCCTTCCGCTTTTAATTTAAGAAGCTTCATCCAATGTAGCGGGCATTTATAGCTCACCCTTTTCAATGATTCTACACACCCCGTTTCGATCCAAAACCTTACTTTTACAACTTTCCTAAAATTGATACACAATATCCTTGTTCCCGTTCTACTTCTTTTTCACTTTCCAGAGAGCTAAAAAGCCTTGCTGCTAACAAACACCAACCCCCAGATGATGCAAATGAGTTTTTACAAGAAAATGTTGTTTCTGCTACTGCTGATGATGGAATGGATTTGGGATGGTTACTTGCTTTTCCTCACCTTTTGATTGCTTTTATGTCAAATTTACTATTTGGTTATCACGTTGGAGTAATGAATGGTCCTATTGTATCGATTGCGAAAGAGCTTGGGTTTGAGGGTAATTCATTTCGTGAAGGGCTTGTGGTGAGCATATTTATTGGTGGTGCATTCATAGGAAGCCTAGACCCTGGTTCCCTTGTTGATAAACTTGGTTATTGTCACACATTTCAAATTGACACACTGCCACTTATTCTTGGGGCAATTGTAAGTGCACAAGCTCATTCCATTAAAGAAATTCTCTTGGGAAGATTCCTTGTTGGCCTTGGTATTGCGGTTAATACAGTATTAGTTCCAATTTATATTTCTGAGATTGAAGTACCAACAGGCTGAACCATCATCGTGTGGTTAGGTAAACGACAAAGGTATGTTAAGGCTATCCCTTCTTTTCTTTTGGTATGATCCAAGTAACGATACGTAAACATAATGCTATTCTATAAGTGGTTCTACTCTTAGCAGTTAAGGATGTCTATGTTATTCATTCCGGTAAAGTGATATTCAATCATGTCTAAGTATGTATCTAGTCCCTATTGAGGTATATGATAGAGATGTTAATGTTTATAATATGGTAAAACATGCATAGTCATGCATATTCATTTACCACCGTGCTACGGCCAGTCGAGCAGTTACATATTTACCACCGAGCTACGGCCGGTCGGGAAGTCATGCATTTACCATCGAGCTACGGCCGGTTGGGCAGTGACACATTTACCACCGAGCTACGGCTGGTCAGGCAGTCATGCATTTACCACAGCGCAACGGCCGGTCTGGCAGTTACCACTGATCAGTTGGGCAGTCATGCATCATACGATATGGATAATAGAAATAGTCTCAAAGATAAGCATTATATATGCAAGTATAATACGTATGCATATACGATGGCACTGCAAAAAGCCCCAAGGCCGGGTAGAGAGAGTGGTTAAGTCATTTCTTGAGCTAAAACCTGATATTTTAGAGAGAAGTGAGAGTGTTATAGAGAGAGGATGTAGATGAAGTATTTTGTTCGTCAAGATCTTGTTCAAGATTTGAAATCCAACAAGGAAATCTCACAAGATCTTCACCCAAAAGATAAGATTCAAACCCTTGGTCTTCAATTTCGATTTTGGGGTAAAAGATGGGTGATTGGGAGTATGATTCTTGGGTGTAAGAGTATTAATTGTACATGCTTGTACCAATGAGGTTTGTGGGAAAATTGTTGAGCTAAAATAAGTAAAGATTGGGTTGAGGAGTGAAGGAAATCTTGTAGAAGAACCTTGTAGCCAAATTTGCACACCTAGTGTTTGATAAAATGCTTAAATGAGCTGAAACCATGAATATCTTCCTAATTTGTGTTCAATTTTGTTATGTCTCAAAATAGATTGGGATTGCTAGAATTTCTGGAACGTTGTAGTAATTTAAGGAAAGCTCAAAGTGAGGTATGTTGGCTAAACTACTCTCTTAGAATTGAATTCCATGACGTTCCCGTAAGTTTCAACTATGGTTGTCTCAAGTTCCTTATTCTATGTTCCGAGATGTTCCCAATAAATTTGATTGTCCCGAATAAGCAAAGTGTCAAGAATTATGTATTAAAACGTGTTCCGAATGTTCCTATCACATTATGTTATCCTTCGGGAATGTGTTCAAGAATGATATGTGCATTAAAATGTTATGGCTTTGAGTTGTGTTTCAAATGAAAGTTATGATGCCAACTTTTGTGAGAAAAACTCGATATGCTTAAGACTCTTAATTACTCATATGTATACCTGAAGTCTTGATTGGAAATGCCTTATTGTTGATAATATATAAATATGCTTGAAAGTGAAAGAAGTGAGTTGAAGATATAAAGTGTGGCCATTGTGCCAAGAATGAAAGTTATACTTGTGGCCAATGGTGCCAATAAAATGAAATGATGTGAAAGAGTTTATGAAATGAGCCTTGATTCAACTATTTTGAATTGACTTCGAAGATAGATTTTCCTAAAAGTGTATGTACTCAAGTCATGCACAAATGTGGTTGTTTTAACTAATGCTATTTATGAGTATTTTCAAAATGTTTCGCGTTATTACATATTCATGAGTGAAAATTGTGTATTGCTCTTTTTGGGTAAAGTAATTCAAGAATAAATGGTGTGTTGCTTGTTTATGATTTTAACTTGTGCTTCGATTGTCAATCATTTTACTCCATTTCTTGGAAAGAAATCTATTGTGCTTAAATTCTTCATTTTTAATGAACTTAAAGTTGTGATTTCTGGAATAATATATATGTTGATATTTATGATGATGATCCATGAAAGGATAGAAATGAAGGTGTGTAATATGAAATACGGCCGTTGTGTCACGAATGAAAAATCATATGTATTGCCAAGAAAGCCAATGAGATAATGATGTTATAAGAGGATGAAAATGCCAATGAGGCTATAAGTGGCATGAAAGGTTATGAGATAAATGCATCTGTATTGTTGTTTCCCTTGTATGAAAATACAAAAAATGTTTTTGGGAGTATCGATAGTCACCGAGGAAGGGTAGATTGAAATAACCTAACCCCGAAACTACACGTGCCGGTGTAGGAGTGGATTGTGATCATTCCCCTTATTTGGGATGAGATTGATGTGATATAATTATTCCCCTTATTTGGGATGAGATTGATGTGATAATATTATTCCCCTTAATTGGGATGAGATGATTGATAGAAAAGGATGATATCGATCCACACGGCATTGTGGTGAGATGGCCCAGCCGATCTGGTCGTGATCGGACACCATGCCACACACATGGTAGTGATTGTGCTGGAAATTATAATTGAAATTGTAATTGCGGTTGATGTCTCTAATGAGATGGCCTAGCCGATCGGGTCATGATCGGACACCGTGCTAAAAGTACAGTGGTATTGGTATTGAGAGTGATGGTGGTTGATGTCTCTAATGAGATGGCCTAGCCGATCGGGTCGTGATCGGACTCCGTGCTAAAGGTACGATGGTATTGATATTATGAATATTAGTATTGTGAATATTAGTATTGTGAACGGTGATATTGTGAACTGTGGTATACCGGTGCTTAAGATCTCCCAACCAAAAATAATATTATCTTCGCATTTTTGAAATTAATATGTTTTAACTTGGAAATTTGATATCATTGATTGTTGATTGTTGTTTACATGGTTTTCCCTTTTATGTTGGCATTCTATTTTGAAAGAGGACAATTAGCTTTACATACTAGTACTATTCCATATGTACTAACGTCCCTTTTTCCTTGGGCGCTGCATCTTCAGTGGATGCAGGTGGTTCATCAGTGGGCAGCTTTGGTCCTCGTTAGCAGTCACTCTCTATTCAACAGGTTTTGTTGAGCCCTACACTATTCCGGGCCTGATGTCATTTGAGTTGTCACTCTCTATTCAACCGGCCTTGTTGCCGGCACTTCCATACTACTCTTCTGTTGCACTTAGAAGCTACGTAGACAGGTTATGGGTAGTGTTTGTATGGGGAATTGAACTAGAAATGTAGGTATTTCGCAAACATGTTTTTCATTATATATATAAACTTGTATTATTTTTGAAATTATGAATGAAGCTGCTAATGGAAATGAAATGGGAATTATTAATGAAATCTCTTTATTGCTTGATTAATGGAGTGCATCCCCTATTTATTAATGGATGAGTTTGGGTAGAAGGAAATCTAAGAGGCTTGCTCGGTCGGGTTCACTCGGTTGAGCGTCGGTCGCACTACCCGAGTTTGGAGCGTGACAGTCAATTCCCCGGTCAAACTTCCAAACTTAAATTTCCTATTTTTGCCATTTCAAGCCAAGTTTGACTACAGACCTCTGAATAAATATCCGGACACACTCCTAAGTCCTAATTCACCATATGGAGCTATTGGAACCATCAAAATTCGATTCCAGTGTTGTTTACACATAATTCATAATTTCGTCAATTATTTAAACTTAAGCATCAAATATTGGTACTAAGTATTCCAATTTATTCTGAAACCTCCCCGACAAGTCACATTTTTATAATTGAACATAGAATAAGTTGTAAATGGGAAAACGGGGCTGCAATACTCAAAACGGCTGGTCGGGTTGTTATAGACACCCCATGCCGCCTAGACACATTCAATGCAATCCGTACAGAAATTATAGTTTTTGCTCCAACCAATGGATACAGTTGCTCAAACCATTGAACACGGTTTCTCCAACCGTTGAAGAAATGAAGGTTCTGGAATTTGTTACGGTTCAGCGCATCTCACGGTTGACCCGATGGTTGGGAAGTTGAAGGAAACTGTTTGGTAGAATAGGGAATTTCTACGGCCCATTATGCGGCCACAGAATCACTACGCGGGCCACAAAATGGCCGTAGAGTGAGGCAGTCATATGGGCCAATTTTGGATGTCATTTCACGGCCCATTATGCGACCGCAAAATTATTTCACTGGGCGCACACTGATCGCAGAACCAGCATGGAAATTTTGTGGAGGGAGGTTTTGCGTCGCATTATGCAACCGCAGAACATGTCTGGGGACAGCATAACAGCCGCAGAGTGGGGCAGACCATCCCAGTTCCGGAGGGCCATTTCGCTGCCAATTTCATGGAACGCATATGCATTATGCGGTTGCATATGCGACCGCAGATCACTTTTCGGAGTTTCATTTTTGGGTTTTTATAACCCGATCCCATTTCGTTATTTAGACTATATGGACCATTTTTGAAGGGGGAACTTGATGTTTTGAGTGAGAGAAAAGTCTCTAGAGAGGGAGAGAGTTCCTTAATAAATTATTCCCCAATTATTACTCAAAATCTTGAAAGAATTAACAAGGGAAGCACACTAGGTCTTCATCATAGAGGTAAGATTCTACACCCTATCTCTTAATTTTGAGATTTAACTATAAATGGGCAATTAGTAAGATAATTCATGGGTATGGGAGTAGATAATTTTGCATACATGATTGATCATGGTAGGGAGATTGTTGAGCTAAAATAGATTGAAGTTGCTAAGATTTTCGGAACATTTAGAGTTAAGGAAACTCAAGTGAGGTATGTTGACTAAACTCTTCTCTTAAAAATTGAACCCCACAATATCCATGTAAGTCCCGAGTTTCTCATTGTGAATCGATTACCCGAATAAGATGGTGCCAACAGACATCTGTGATCAATATGTAATTCAAATGCTCTTGTTATGTTGTACTACTATTTGAGAATGTGTTCAAAGTATGGGTTGCATGTCTAATTGCCTTGACTTCAAGTTGTGTTTCAAATGAAAGATAATGAAAGATTGTGTAAGAAATCATGATGTGCCTAAGACTCCTATTTATTCAAATGTATGATTAAATGTCTTGAATAGAAATGCCTTGTTGTTGGAAAGTCCATGATAATGGTTGAAACTAAAAAGGTGTTCATGAAATACGGAATATGAATTACGAATCACGTAATGCGAAATGTGAAATATGAAACTCGGCCAATGTGCCAAGAGAAATAATACAATTGTGACCATTAGTTCCAATGAAATGAAGAGATGTGCAAGAAATATGAAACGAGATGATTGATAGAAAAGGGTTATATCTCACATGAGACGGCCTAGTCGATCGGGCCGTGATCTGACGCCATGCCGCACACATGGTAGTGACTGTGTTAGATATTGTAATTGAAATTATGATTTGATTTATGTCTCGCATGAGACGGCCTAGCCGATCGGGTCATGATCGGACGCCATGCCGCACACATGGTGGTTACTGTGTTCGAAATCATAATCGAAATTGTGAATAGTGGTATAACGGTACCAAAGATTTCCCAACTTAAAATTTGGAAATTTATTTAAAAACTTATACTATCTCTAATTTGATATGTGGTAATTGTATGAGGCTTTAACTGATATTATGACTGTCCTTACTTGCATTACTGCTCGTTTCTTTGAGAGACTGTTTAGCCATATATACTAGTACTATTTGATAGTACTAACATTCCACAGCAGGCGGCACCGATCTGTGATAGCACTATACTCTTTTCCCAGCTGATTTGGTGAGCCCCACTTCACTCGGGGTCATATATCGTTTTTTCATTTTATCACCATGTTTTGAGGTATAACCGACGCCTTGTTGCCGACACTTTCATTGTACTCTTCTGTATCTAATAGAGGCTCCGTAGACATAGCGTGGGTGGTTGGGGTGAGAAAAGTCAAACTAGTAATGTTGTAATTAGATCACACGTTCCACATTAAGCTATGAAAAAGTATGTATTTTGGAAGCTTATAAATGATGTAACTGCTGATAGTGAATTGGTGTTGTTGTTTACTTGATACTCCCCACTGATTAATTAATGAATTGGATTTTATTATCATTCATGAGTAAGGTCGGTTAGAAGGTATTGTACAGGCTAGCTCGGCAAGGTTATCTTGGTTAGGCACTGGTCGCGCTCCCCGGGTTCGGGGCATGAAATGATAATAAAGATTCAATCTTTAATGAAAATCAAAAAGTCAACTAAAAATGTCAGCTCAGGCCCGCACCTTGGAACCTGACCAAACATACAATTATTGAGCACCCTTTCCGATACGAGTCCAACCATAAACTATTATCCATTTTTGACCTCAAATCAACCTTCAAATCCTCAGTTTATAATTCTGGAAAGCTTTTAAAAAAAACCCAAATTTATCCAACACAAATCACTAATTAAATAATAAAAACAATGATTGAATCATGAATAATGGGCAACTCTAAGTCAAAAACACTTACCCCGATCCAAACCATGAAAATCCTCTCCAAAATCGCACAAATCTGAGCTCTACAACTCAAAATATGTTAAAATGAACCAAACCCTCGAAATAGTGTACTATATTTCACCAACTCTCCACTATCGCGGAAAAGACTTCACTATCGTGAAGAACAAATTTCACCAAATCCCTAAACCTCTTACGCGAAAACGAGGTTAGAAATGTGGACGTGGTGACAAAATGCCCTCAGGCTTCGTGATCGTGGCTCCGTTCTCGCGACCGCGATGAACAATGTGTGCCACCATACAACCTCGCCTTCTTTCTATGCGGACGCAGCCCGACACTCACGTTCACGATGAACAAACACCCCAAGGCTTCGCGAATGGATCCTTCTCTTCACAAATGCGAAGTGAAAAAACCCATGTGCTACCAAAGACTCTACGTAATTGGGACCCATTGTTCGTGATATCGAAGAAGGATACATGAAGCATGGAAATCAAAAGTTCCAATACATAAATAACGTCTGAAACCCATTTGAAACACACCCGAAGCCCTCGGGAACTCAGACAATTACACTAACAAATCCTAAAACACAATTCAAACTTATCCGAAGTCTCAAATTACATCAAATAACAAAACCACAAATCGTATCCCAATTCAAGCCTAATGAACTAATGAACATTTCCAAAATCAAAACTAACGGCGAACAAGCCTAAACACCTCATAATGACCTCCAATTTTTCATACAAGTCCCAAATATCATAATGGACCTATTCCACTTCCCGAAATTATAATCCGAGCCATTTATCAATAAAGTCAACCCTCGGTCAAACTTATCCACCTTCCAAAGCTTCAACTTTCTAACTTGTCAGAACAACCTACGGGCCTCCATATTCACATCCGGACATACGCTTTAGTCAAAATTCACTATACGAAGCTATCGGAACCATCAAAACACTGTTCTGGGGTCGTTAATATAAAAGTCAATCTCTGATCAACTCTTTCAAATTAAGCTACCAACTTTGGGATTAAATGTCCCAAATTTACTCCGAAACTCACCCGTAACCAAACCAACCACCCCGACAAGTCACGTAACCACAAATGAAAAAAGAAGAGACAATAAATAGGGGAACGCGGCTACAATACTCAAAATGACTAATCATGTCGTTACAAGAACTTTAAATATCACCTCGTCCGTAAGTACCTCGATCTACACACGTAATGCAGAGTGTAGTATGAGTACAACCAACCCCATAAAATAAGTAATGAAACTAATCTTGGTCTTACAGTAGTGACAAGCTAAGAAGAAACATTTAGATACCAATATTAATAACTAATAACAACTCATGATAAAAAGGAAAAACAATGTATGTATGTAGCTCAATAATATCATGTTCAGCTCGTTCACATATCAGGAATTTAAGCATACTTTCCATATATAATCGTAAAAGCCTAACACGAATAATAAAGTTAATTTACCAACTAGCATGAGGAAAGTACATGTCAAATATACATGTCAACTCACCAATATCACTATGGGCCCATCAAGAATAATCACACTTCGCATTGTACAGGTGGTGGCATAACTGCCCATCATCAAGTACGTATATAAAACAATATGCATGCGCCCACTGCTGGCATGTTAGACTCCTGAGAGGCGGATCCTGCCCAAGTGCTAATTATAATCACATAGTCCAAATAATAGGGACTAGTGCACGTGTCACCCGAAAATAATAACACTTAGCTCAATGTGAGCATGCCGTACGCGTCACCTTAAAATCAATAACAAATTGGCTCTATGGCCCAAGCTCAGTCATTAACTGATCAAGTCTCAGATATTCACATCTCACAAAACTGAGTTAAATAATTTTACACATATGAGGCACCAACAACATATGAAAATCAAATAAGAAAGTACTGAGACAAAGATATCATACACAGACATAGGATCGTGACTGAGATTATGAGTGCAATTTAGGGAAATAGATCATAAATAGCAAGAACAAGCCCTATCATGTTTCAAACAAATAGCACATAGCCTATATGTGGGTTCTAACATGAATCATGGCTCAAATAACCTTACAAGTCGAGATTACACCGATATAACAAGGCACGATAGAAAGCCAAATCTCATTATAGTCTAAAACCACCCCAAATCATGAACACTTCGGTGACCACACCCATTCCCGTCACCTAGAATGTGTGTCACCTCAATATGTCACATGTAACATAGTTCCCAGGGTTAATTACACTCAAATCCAAGATTAGATATGTTACTTACCTCAAAACATGCGATTCAGTACTCCAAAAATCCCTTCCCACGCGAATCGGCCTCCGAATAATTCGAATCTAGTCACAAACAACGTAATATCATCAAAACATGTTGTAGAAAATAACTTTAAACAATAAAGCTTCGATCTTTATAAAAATCAAAAAGTCAACCCGAAAAGTCAACCCTGAGATCGGACCTTGAAATCCAATCAAACTCACAAACTCTGAACACCCATTCACTTGCAAGTTTTACCATATCCATTTCATCCAAATCCGACCTCAGATGACCTTCAAATCCTAAATTTTAACTTTAGGAAAGTTTTTACCAAAATCCCCAATTTCTTCACTTTAATTAACTAATTAAATGCTACAAACAATGATAGAATCGTGGAATATAAACAAATTCGAGTTTAAAGTACATACCCTAACTAAAATCATGATAAAATCCACTCCCAAATCGCCCAAAACTGAGTTCTCTAACTCAAAATGTGGTATAGTGACCAAACCCTTGAAATAGAGATGTGAAATGGTTTGCCCAGGCATACCCTTCGTGATCGCGAACATATCCTTGCGATCACGAATACCAAACTTCCCGGTCCTCCAAAAGACTCTATACAAATGCGAGCCTATGGTTGCAAACATAAAGCACAACACACTATTGAACTACACGAACATGGAAACAATATTGCGATCGCGAAGGCTTACTGCCTGACACCTAAGATGAACTCACCTTTCTAGGTGAATGCAAAAATCCACTCATGATCACGATGACCACTCCCATCCAATGCTTTGCAATGGTGTCACCACTTCGTGAACTCGAAGTACATTTCGCCTGCCATCTAGAACACTCTATGTGCTTGCAACTTACTCCTCGTGATCGATGTAACGACCCGGCCTATTATTTTATGTATTTTTGTTTTGATCCTCTATTTATTTTCTCCTTTGTGTTGTATTATGGTTATGTGACTTTGTGGGGAGTTTTGGTTTATGTTCGGGTGAGTTTCAGAGTGAAATGGGACACTTAGTCCCAAAGTTGGAAGTTTAAGTTGAATGAGTTGACCGTAGTTTTAATTTTGTTTAGACGACTCTGGAATGGAGTTCTGATTGTTCCAATAGCTCCAAATGGTGATTTTGAACTTATTAGCAGTCCGGATAGTGATTTAGAGGTCTGTATGTTGTTTCAGCTTGGATTGGCAAACGTTATAAAGTTGAAAGTTTGGAATATTGAGAAGTTTAACCGGGAGTTGACTTTTTAGATATTTGGGTCGGATTCCAATTATGGAATTTGGAATAGATCCGCCGTGTCATTTATGTAATGTGCGCAAAATGTGAGGTCAATCGGAGTTGTTTTGGTATGAATCGACATTAGTTTTGGAAGTCGGATGTTCATAGTTTCAATAGGCTTGAATTAGGCTACGATTCGTAGAATTGATGTTGTTTGATCTGATTTTTGGCCTCTGGTAGTGTAACGCCCCGTTAAAATTTCCTAATTATTTAAGATTTCAAGGTGCGTCAACAGTATTTGGGAATAACGTGTTCGAGTATCAAATGAGACCCATGGGATACACCATATCATTTTGAAATGAAAATATGTGTTTAATGTGTGTTGGAACATACTAAGGAGTTTTGTGAATGGAAGGAATTTGTGTGGAACACTTGGATACATTACGTGGAAAGGATGTCTCAATTCACACAACATCCTACTTCAAACGCATGCTGCTACCAAACTATACTTAATTAGGAGGTTATCTACCTATCATATTAAATCACTTTGAGTGTAGGTTCCAACACATCAAACCGTTCGTCATTTGGATATGTATACAGAACATTATGGCCATTGTACTGGACCTATATCATATGCTCGGCCAGATGCGCGGCCGCATATATTTGGGAGTTTCTGCCTTATGTGCACGGCCAGATGCACAGACACTTGCCCAGGTGTACGACCGCGCACGTATGAGCCCATTAAATAACCCCAAGGCTGGGTAGAGAGAGGGGATAAGTCATTTTTGAGCTAAAACCTGATATTTTGAGAGTGAGAGAGTGCCCTAGAGTGGGAGAGCGATCTTCAACAAATTGTCCTTCAATTCTTGCTCAAATCTTTGAAGATTAACAAGGAACACTCACTAGATCTTCATCCTAGAGGTACGATTCTACATCCTAGCCCTAAATTTCGAAATTTTTCTAAAAATGGGTAATTAGCAAGACAATTCTTGTGTATGGGAGTTATTTATTTTGCATGCATATGTTATCAAAGGGTGTAGGAAGATTGCGAGCTAAAAATGGTAAAGAATGGGTTGTGGGATGATGGAATCCTCCATAAAAGGATCTTGAAACCTTAATGCACACCTAGTGTTTGATAAAATGCTCAAATGAGCTAGAACCGTGATTATCTTCCTAATTTTGGTTCAACTTGTAATATTTCTAAAATAGATTGAAGTTGCTAAAAATTCCAAAATATTTTAGAGTTTAAGGAAGCTCAATTGGGGTATGTTGGCTAAACGCTTCTCTAAGAATTGAATCCCATTGTGTTCGTGTAATTTGTGTAAGTCCCGATTTGATCATTATAAAATTGGCCATTCCGAATATGCTTGTGTTGAAAGATATATGTTCAATATGAATTCCAAATGCTTTTATCATGTTATCTTATCATTTGAGGATGTGTTCAAAGTATGGGATGTGTGTTGAAAATTTTAAGACTTCAAGTCAAGTTCGAATGAAGGTTGTTATGCGACATTGTGTGAAAAGTCTCTATGTGCCAAAGATTCTTAGTTGCTCCCATGAGTATTTAAAGTTTTGAATTGAAAAGCCTTGTTGTTGTTGATGACGATGATGACATTTGAAGGTGGAAAAAGAATTTGAATTATCAAATACTGCCAAGTGCCAAGAATGATTTTATAATTATGGCCACTAGTGCCAATGCAATGAAAAGATGTGAAAGAAGTATGAAATGAAATGATTGACATAAAAAGGTTGATGTCTCGAATGAGGTGGCCTAGCCGATCAGGTCGTGATCGAGCACCGTACTGCACACATAGTGGTGATTGTATTGGAAATTGTGATTGTGGTTGATGTCTCTAATGAGATGGCCTAGCCGATCGGGTCATGATAGGACTCCGTGCTAAAGGTACGGTGGTATTGGTATTGAGAGTGATTGTGGTTGATGTTTCTAATGAGATGGCTTAGCCGATCGGGTCGTGATCGGATTAAGTGCTAAAAGTACGGTGGTATCGGTATTGTGAATAATGGTATTGTGAACGATGATACATCGGTACTAAGGATCTCCAACTTAAAAATATGGAAATTTACTTGCAAATTTATGTGGTTCTAACTTGATGTTTTGGTAGTGTTCGAGGCTTCCATTGAATCTACGATTGTTCCTCCTCGTAATGTTATTCATTCTATTGAGAAGGTGTTTAGGTATACATACTAGTGCTATTCGATGGTACTAACGTCACTTTTGCCGAAGGCGCTGCATCTTTAATGGATGCAGGTGGTTCCAGAGCAGGAGACATTGATCAGTGACAGCGGTACACTATCACGCCCCATCCTCGGAAGGCACGACCGGCGCTCAACCAAGTGAACCCGGTTGAGCAAGCCTGTTAGATACTTTCTACCCAACTCATCCATGATCAGGAAAAGATATGATTTCATAAATTATACACTAGGGAGTTCATACATACAATACTAAATCGTTTCAATAGCCATTGCGCCTCTAAGTCTCAAAATACATAATTCTTATAGTTCGAGTGGAACAAGTGATCAAACACAACATAACTGGTTTAACATTCTCAACACCCATATACAACCCACATAGTGTCTACGAAGCCTTTAAAAATACAAACGAGAGTAAAGATGGTGCTGGCACGAAGGCCCCTGCTATACCTCAAAAAGTGACCACAATATAAACAAAAGGTACAATACATGACCCTGGAATGAAATGGGGCTCACTGAGTCCGCTGAGAAGAGGATGCAGCACTATTTGTGATCAACACTGTCTGCTAGGGAAAAACCTGCATCCATTTAAAGATGCAGTGCCCCCGAAAAAAGGGACGTTAGTACTGTGGAATAGTACTAGTATGTATAGCTAAACACCATCTCAATAGAATGAATAATAATACAAGAGGAACATCAAGAATTCAATAAGATCATCAAATAATATTAAAACATCAAGTTAAGGATCACATAAGATTTCAAGTCAATTTCCATGTTATTAGGTTGGGTGATCTTTAGTGCCGATATTCCACAATTCACAATGCCACCATATTCTTACACGGAGTCCGATCACGACCCAATCGGCTAGGTTGTCTCTTTTGAGACATCAACCATAACCACAATTTCATCATAATTTCCGGCACAGTTACCCCTATGTGTGCGGCTTGGCATCCGATCACGGCCCGATCGGCTAGGCCGTCTCACCCGAGATATTACCTTTTCAATCAATAATCTCACTTCATACTTCTTTCACATCTTTTAAATTCATTGGCACTAGTGACAAGAATTATAAAGTCATTCTTGGCACTTGGCCATATTTCATAATTCCAGTTCTCCTTTGCATATTAAAACTTATTTATCATTATCAACACCGATAAGTTTTCCCATTCAATACATTAAATTCACATATGAGCAATTTGGGAATATTAGGCACATAGAGGCTTTTCATACAATTTGGCATAACAACCTTTATTTGATCTTGACATAAAGTCTTAACATTTCTAAGACATATTCCTCATTTTGAACACATCCTCAAATGGAAAGATAACATGATGAAGCATTTAGAATAAACATTGAACATACAACCTTCAACACAAACCCATTAGGAATAGCCAATTCTATAATGATCAATTTGGGACTTACACCAATTTCATGAACACGGTGGGATTCGATTCTAAGAAGAAGGGGGTTTAGTCAACATACCTCAATTGAGCTTCTTAAAACACTAAGATGTTCCGGAATAATAACAACTTCAATCTATTTTAGCAATATAGCAAAATTGAAGCAAAAATTAGGAAAACGATCATGATTCTAGCTCATCTTGAGCATTTTATCAAACACTTTGTGTGTATCAATGTTGTAAGACCCCTTTATGAAGGATTCAATCTTTCCCCAACCCATTCTCTACCATGTTTAGCTCATAACTTTCCCACATACTTTAAGAATACATGCATGCTAGGTAAGCACTCCCATCCCCATGAACTACCTTACTAATAGCCCATTCTAGTTACATTTCGAAATTAAGAGCTTGGTGATAGAATCTTACCTCTTAGGATGAAGACCTAGGGTGCTTCTCCTGATAATCTTCAAAGGTTTAAGCAAGAANCACTAAGATGTTCCGGAATAATAACAACTTCAATCTATTTTAGTAATATAGCAAAATTGAAGCAAAACTTAGGAAAACGATCATGATTCTAGCTCATCTTGAGCATTTTATCAAACACTTTGTGTGTATCAATATTGTAAGACCCCTTTATGAAGGATTCAATCTTTCCCCAACCCATTCTCTACCATGTTTAGCTCATAACTTTCCCACATACTTTAAGAATACATGCATGCTAGGTAAGCACTCCCATCCCCATGAACTACCTTACTAATAGCCCATTCTAGTTACATTTCGAAATTAAGAGCTTGGTGATAGAATCTTACCTCTTAGGATGAAGACCTAGGGTGCTTCTCCTGATAATCTTCCAAGGTTTAAGCAAGAATTTAAGAGAAAGTTTTGATGAAGATCACTTTCTCCCTCTAGGACTCTCTTTCTCACTCTAGATTGGGTCGGGTTTAATAACCCCAAAATGAAGATTCGAAATAGGTGGTGCGGTCGCATATGCGACCACATAATGGTTATGCGGTCCGTGAAATGACCGCAAAATTGGGGTGCCAAACTTGGAGAGGAACTCGCCAGGTATACAGTCACTATGCGGTCCGCAGACGTGTTATCCGGACGCATAATGCACCGTAGAACGGTTCTACGGAAGCATAGTGCACAGTAGAACCTCCCTCCCAAAAACTCTAAGGATGATTATGCGACTAAAGTCAGGCCCGGGAAACGGTTATGCGGTCGCATAATGGCTGCAAAATTGACATCAAAAATTCCCCAAACAATGACTCCATTCTACGTCCAGTATGCAGTCCGCAGAGTGGTTCTGCGGCCGCAAAATGGGCTGCAGAAATGCCTACTTCTGTCCAACATTTTCCTTCAACTCCCCAGTGCATTGTTCAATCCAAAAAGTTTAAACCGTGGCTTGCAAGCTCACCGCGAAAAATTTCTACTATTATTAACCTCTATGCCTACTTTGGCATCACGGAATCTAGGTTTTTAGGAACCATTTATGAGGCCTTACATACACCCTCTTCCCAGCTGACTTGTTGAGCCCCACTTCATTTCGGAGTCATGTATCTTTTGTTCCTTGTGTATTATGTTTGAGGTATAGCTGGGGCCTTATTGTCGGCATTATCATAGTACTCTTCTTAATGTATAGAGGCTCTGTAGATATAGTGTGGGTTGTATATTGGTGCTGGGAAGGTCAATCAATGTTATGTTGTGGTTGTATTAATTATTCCATTTTAGACTATGAAAAATGTGTGTGAAATTTGAGACTTTAAAATTATGAAACTATTGGTAATGAATTGGTATAAAAGACATGATCACCTTATTGGCTAATTAATGAAAATATGTATTATCTCCATTTAGGTATGAGTTTGGGTAGAAGAAAATCTAACTAGCTTGCTTGGCCGGGTTCACTCGGTTGAGCGCCGGTCGCGTTCCCTGATTTTGGGGCGTGACAAACTTGGTATCAGAGCCTAAGTTTTTAAAGTGTCCTAGGATGTCTTGGAGTCGTGCAGTAGAGTCCTTCTTATTGGTGTGTTGTTGACCACATCTATAATTAGGATGCTACATGGGCATTTAGGAATAATACCCTTCTTTCATGTTCTCGATCGTGCGATAAAGATGATTGTAAGATTGTTCATTCTTTAACTCATGCTTTGCTCTAACTTTCAGTATATGGCACCTAAGAAGAAGGCAAGAACTGGCCAAACAGCCAATGTCACCCTAGGAGTGGCAGTTGATTCTATATTTAATGATGCGGGTGAGCACCCAAGGAGTCAGAATATTCCTCCAGTTACTACGCTGCCTGACTCTACT
>AWOL01S0000822.1:49093-62877 GCA_000715115.1 Nicotiana otophora
CTACAACTACTGAGGGTGCAACGGTCCCTCCAACTGATATACCAGTTCCACCTCCAGTTCCAGCTTCCAATTCTGGTGTTTCTAATGTTGATCTTAGGGGAGCCATACAGATGTTGGCTCAGATAGTGGCTTCCCAGGCCCAGAGATCAAATGTTGCACCCACCTCTTCCCGGGGATTCTCCTAGTTCCAGGGTGAACAGGTTTCTCTAGTTGGATCCTCCAGTGTTCACGGGTACTAACCCAGAGGAGGACCCCCAAGACTTCATTGATGAGATGCACAAAACACTCTGAGTTATGTGTGCTACTAAGACAGAGGTAGTGGAATTGGCTTCCTACCGCCTGAAAGAGGTGGCATATTCTTGGTTTGAACAATGGGAGGAGTCCCGTGAAGAAGGGAGCCCTTCGGCAAAGTGGGGTGAGTTTGCCAATGCCTTCATTGATCATTGCTTGCCTGCCAAGATTAAGGCGGCCTGTGCTGCTGAGTTTGACAACCTGAGGCAAGGTAGACTGAGTGTGTGGGATTACCATATGAGATTCGCGTACTTGTCCAAGTATGCTATTTACAAGCTGCCCACTATGGAGGCTAGAGTACGTCGGTTTGTGCAGGGCCTTAGTCCCTTGCTAATTAATAAGGCCTCTACAGTTGCCTTGAATTCTGATATGAACTATGGTAAGATGGTGACATTCACTCAAACCACATAGATCCACAAATTGAAGAACATAATGGGGCGAGAGGGTAGCAATAAGGCTCGGTCTATGGGCAACTTTGGTGGTTTTTCTACTGGTGGCAGGCCAACATTCAAGGGAGGGTCGTCAGGGCCATCTCAGTCCTTTGCTCAGTCTTAGGCTAGTGCACCACCAGAAGGGCCCAGTCAGCAGCAGTAGTGGAGTCGTTTCACGCCTAATTAGGGCAACAAGGGCTCCTATCAGTAGGGTCGTCATGGTGGTAGATGCCAGCAGCAGCGGAGGCCCCCATGCCCTAAGTGTGGAAGATGCACCTAGTAATATGCTACACGGACTTAGCCATATGCTACGGATGTGGATTGAGGGGTCACATTCAGAGGGATTGTTGTTCGTCCTGCCAGGGTGTGGGCAGTGTCCCAACACAGCCAGCCAATTCTACAGCTATTACATCCACAGGAGCTCCTCCAGCTCAAGGCACTCCAACACCCGTAGGGCGTGGTGCAGCTAGGGGTGGAGCACAGAGTTTGGGAGGATCCGACTGTTTCTATGGTATGAGGGGTTGTCAGAATTCGGAGGCTTCTCCAGATATTGTTACAGGTATATTGACTGTCCAATCGCATGATGTGTATGCTCCTATTAATCCCGGTTCCACTTTGTCATTTGTTACTCCTTATGTTGCTATGGAATTTGGGATAGAACCCGAACATATTCATGAGCCGTTCTTTGTATCTACTCCAGTTATTGAGTCTATTTTGGTCGTGTGGGTTTATAGGGATTCTGTTGTCACGTTGCATGGTCAGGACACCATTTCCGATCTCATTGAATTGGGGATGATCGATTTTGATGTAATAATGGGAATGGTCTGGCTTTATTCATGTTTTACCAAGCTTGATTGCCGAACCAAGACCGTTAGGTTGAAATTTCCAAATGAGCCAGTCATTGAGTGGAAGGGGGATGATATGGTACTGAAGGGTTGGTTTATTTCTTACCTTAAGGCCGTGAAGATGATCAACAAGGGATGTATTTACAATTTGGTCTGAGTTACCGACACCGATGTTGAGGCACCTACACTTGAGTCCGTGCCTGTTGTGAATGCATTTTCGGGAGTCTTTTCGGATGAGCTCCCTGGGATCCCACCAGATAGGGAGATTGATTTTGGAATTTATGTGATGCCAGACAAACAACCTATATCTATTCCGCCCTACAGAATGGCACTAGCAGAATTGAAGGAGGTAAAGGAACAAATGAGAGATTTGTTAGAGAAAGGTTTCATCCAGTCGAGTGTGTCACCTTGGGGCTCAAGGTGTATTGACTATCGGTAGCTCAACAAGGTCACAATCAAAAATAAATACTCACTACCAAGGATAGATGACTTGTTTTATCAATTGCAAGGTGCCAGGTACTTCTCCAAAATTGATTTATGATCCGTGTATCACCAATTGAAAATCAGAGAGCAGGATGTTTCGAAAATAGCTTTTAGAACCCGATATGGGCACTTTGAATTTTTGATGATATCTTTTGGGCTAACAAATGCCCCGGCAGCCTTCATGGATCTTAGAACCGAGTTATCAAGTCATTCCTCAATTCCTTTGTGATAGTGTTCGTTGATGATATTCTTGTATATTCACAGAGTTGAGAGGACCATGCTGATTATCTCAGGGTAGTTCTGCAAACCCTGCACCAGCACAAGTTATACGCAAATTTTTCAAAGTGTGAATTTTGTCTTGAATTTGTCACATTATAGGGTCATGTCGTCTCTAGTGAAGGAATTAAGGTTGATCCTTAGAAAATTGCAGCTATGAAGAATTGGCCGAGGCCTACAACTCCAACGGAGATTCGCAGTTTCTTAGGCTTAACAAGATATTAAAGAAAGTTTGCGGAGGGGTTTTCTACTCTTGCCTCTCTATTGACTAAATTGACGCAAAAGGCAATTACGTTCCAATGGCCAGATGCTTGTGAAAAGAGTTTCCAGGAGTTGAAAGCAAGATTGACTACGACACCGATGTTGACCCTACCAAAGGGTATAGATGGATATGAGGTATATTGTTATTCTTCAAGGATCGGGCTTGGGTGTGTATTAATGCAACATAGGAAGGTTATAGATTACAATTCTAGGCAACTAAAGAATCATGAAAAGAACTATCACATAACTTAGAACTCGCAGCGGTGGTATTTGCATTGAAAATTTATCGTCATTATTTATATGGGGTCCATGTGGATATATTCATGGACCATAAGTGCCTTCAATATATTTTCAAATAGAAGGAGCTGAATCTGAGGCAGAGAAGATGTCTTGAATTACTCAAGGATTATGACATTGATATTTTATATCATCCGGGGAAGGCTAACGTTATGGAGGATGCTCTTTGCCGGAAATCTATGGGTAGTTTAGCACACTTGAAGGCATATCAAAGGACATTGGCAAAGGAATTTCACTGATTGGATAGTTTGGGAGTTCGTCTTTTGGACTCTAGAAACTCTAATGTGGAAGTGGGAAATAATTAATATGGACTTTGTAGTAGGATTACCTCCCTCCTCATAAGTTTTACTCGATTTGGGTGATTTTGGATCGACTCATGAAATCAGCATACGTCTTACCGGTTAAGACTGCCGATACGGCGGAAAAATATGCTTAGTTGTATATCAAAGAAATAGTCAGGTTGCATGGCACTCCAGTTTCTATCATTTCTGATCACAGGGCATTGTTCACGGCTAACTTTTGGAAGAAATTTCAGCAAGGTCTGGGTACTCAGGTGAATCTTAGAATAGCCTTTTACCCGCAGACAGACGGGCAGGCAGAGCGGACTATTCAAATGCCTTAGGATGATCATTTGCCACTCGTAGAATTTGCCTACAACAATAGTTATCATTCATGCATACATATGGCACCGTACGAGGCTTTATATGGAAGGAGATGTGGATCTCCCATTGGGTGGTTCGCGATTGGACAAGTGGAGTTGATAGGGTCAGACCTCGTGCATCAGGCCATGGAAAACCATAAGATCATTAAGGAGCGATTGAAGACTGCTCTGAGTCGGATGTTCGTCGTAGGGATTAGGAGTTCAAAGAAGATGATTGGGTATTCTTGAAAGTTTCCCCCATGAAAGGTGTAATGCGATTTGGTAAGAAAGGGAAATTGAGCCCGAGTATGTCACACCATACAGAATCATTCAGAGGATCAGTGAGGTGGCATTCAAGCTTGAGCGACCACGTGAAATGTCATTAGTGCACCCGGTATTTCATGTGTCTATGTTGACGAATGTAGTTGGAGACTCGACATTCATTGTTCCGGTTGAGACTAGTGAGGTTAATGAGGAATTGACTTATGTAGAGATTCCAGTTTCTATTATTGATCGGCAAGTCAGAAAGTTGAAATATAAAGAAATTGCTTCCGTGAAAGAGTTATTGAGAAACCAGCAATTTGAAGAGGCCACCTGGGAGGCCGAGGAAGAAATGAAGAAGAAGTATCTTTATTTGTTAGAAGAGCTATGTAATCGTTCTATGAAATTGTTCCCTATGAATTACATATCATTTGTACAGCTTATGCTAGTGGTGTTCCTTTCTGGTAATATACTGCTTATGAGGCCACGATTGGTGTTGTGATTATGTTATATTGTGTCATCGGATTATGTATATGTTGTTAGAAATGGTTTATGGGATTCTCCGACAGGTGGATAGGCCCAGTTACTTGGGAGACTCTGTCGAAATTTCTGGAAATTAGTGGAGTAAGCAAATTTTTGAGCTTTTAGTGTATAGATAAAGATTTAAGTCACATTATGTGTCTATGGCACACTCTAACCTTCATTCGAGGACGAATGGTCCTAAGCGGGGGAGAATGTAAGGTCCCGTTAAAATTTCCTAATAATTTAAGATTTTAAGGTGCCACAACAGTGTTTGGGAATAACGTGTTCGAGTATTAAAGGAGACCCATGCGATAGAACCACATCATTTTAAAATGAAAATATGTGTTTAAGGTGTGTTGGAACATACTAAGGAGTTTTGGGAATGGCAAGAATTTGTGTGGAATAAGTTGGATACATTAAGTGGAAAGAATATCTAAATTCGCACAACATCCTACTTCAAACGCATGCTGCTACCAGACTATAAAGACTTAGGAGGTGATCTACCTATCAAATTAAAGCTCTTTGAGTCTAGTTTCCAACGCATCAATACATGAATGATTTTATAATTGTTGCTACTAGTGCCAATGAAATGAAAAGATGTGAAAGAAGTATGAAATGAAATGACTGATATAAAAAGGTTGATGTCTCGAATGAGACGGCCTAGCCAATCGGGTCGTGATCGGATTCCATACCGCACACATGATGGTGATTGTATAGGAAATTGTAAATGAAATTGTGATTGTGGTTGATGTCTTTAATGAGATGGCCTAGCCGATCGGGTCGTGATCTGACTCNGTGATCCGACTCCGTGATAGAGGTACGGTTTTATTGGTATTGACAGTGATTGTGGTTGATATCTCTAATGCGATGGACTAACCGATTGGGTCGTTATCGTACACCGTGCTAAAATTATGGTGGTATTGGTATTGTGAATAATGGTATTGTGAACGATGATACATCGTACTAAGGATCTCCAACTTAAAAATATGGAAATGTACTTGAAAATATATGTGGTTCTAACTTGATGTTTTGGTATTGTTCGAGGCTTCCATTGATTTTATGATTGTTCCTCCTCGTAATATTATTCATTCTTTTGAGAAGGTGCATAGTAATACATACTAGTGCTATTCGACGATAATAAGGTCCCTTTTGCTAGGGGCGCTACATCTTTAATGGATGCAGGTGGTTCCACAGTAGGAGACATTGATTAGTGACAGCGGTACACCCTCTTCTCAGCTAACTTGGTGAGCCCCACTTCTCTTCGGGGTAATGTATCTTTTGTTCCTTGTGTAATGTGTTTGATCTATAGCCGGGGCCTTGTTTCCGGCATTATCATAGTACTCTTCTTTATCTATAGAGGCTCCATAGACATAGTGTGGGTTGTATATTGGTGATGAGAAGGTCAAACAATGTTATGTTGTGGTATTATTTCAGACTATGAAAAATGTGTGTGAAATTTGAGACTTTAAAATGATGAAACTATTGGTAATGAATTGGTATTGTAGACATAATCACCTTATTGGCTAATTAATGAAAATATGTATTATCTCCATTTATGGATGAGTTTGGCTAGAAGAAAATCTAACAGGCTTGCTCGGCCGGGTTTAGTCGGTTGAGCGCCGGTCACGTTCCCCAATTTTGGGGCTTGACAGGTAGGTCCGTTATGTGTTTTGGAACATTCTGATATATTAGGAAGGGGTGTCGAGGGCCCCGGGTATGATTCAGATTGAATTAGGAATAATTTTGGACTTGGTTGAATTGATAAGGTCTGTTTTTCTTGTGTTGTCGCACCGGCGGAGGCTTTGGCCGCGGGTGCAGACACGTAGGTGTGTGAGGGTGTAACCCAGAAACGGAGAAGTAGAACACCTAGTGTGGACACCTGGGCGCAGATGCGCATCTACAAGCACGAGTGTTATTTCGCAGAAGCAAAAATGTAAGGAGCTTGTGAAGGATCGCAGGTGCTGTCGAGGCTCCGTAGAAGCGGGCTCGCAGGTGCGAGCATTTTGTCCGCAGAAGTGGAATTTCATGGCATTAGTTGGAATCGCATCTGCGATGGATTTTTCCGCAAGTATGACAGTGTGCCCGTAAAAGTGAAAATCGCTGGGCAAAAAGGGGGTGTTCGAGGGTTTTATCACATTTTTATTTTTTGGACCTAGAGAGCTTAGTTTATGGCGATGTTTTGTCATATTTTCTAGGAAATCATCGGGGTAAGTGATTCTAACTCGGATTTGGCTATATTACATGAATCCATTGTTATTTTTGTCGTCTAATTAGTAATTTAACTTGTAAAATTTTGGGAAAATTTGTGAAACTTCTTAAACTTAAATTTGGGGATTTGACAAAGCAATTTGAAGTTAGATTTGAGTAATTCTTGTATGGTTGGACTTGTTATCGAATGGGTGTTCGGATTTTGTAAGTTTGGTCGGGTTTCGAGAGGCCAGCGCAAGGTTGACTTTGTGTTTGTTTTTAAAGATTGCAACTTTATTGTTCGGAATATCTTCCTATAGTTTGTATTTATGATATGAAGTTGTTTTGTCTAGATTCGAGCATTTCAGAGTTGGATAATCATGGGAAAGGCTTACTAGTGGGTTGAGTTAGCATGTTGTGAGGTATGTGTCTTGCCTAACTTTGTGTGGGGGAATTACCCCATAGGATTGGTGTTGTTTCGTGTTAATTTTGATATGTGGAAGCTGTGTACGCAAGGTGACGAGTGTGTACACGGGCTAAATGAGGTAATTGACGGGTTTTAGCTATGTAGTTTCCTTTCATGACTTTAATTGAGTTTCAATAATATGTTATATTCATCATCTTTAATCTATCTTCGCAAACTTTACTTGTCATTATTAATACATGTGTTAACACTTGCTAATTATCTTCACATGTTTAGTTGAAGTTATTGTCCTCTCTATCCCTTGTCCATTATTTAACAGATGAGTCCCTTACTTGAAGTTGCTATTTCCTGGAATATCTTATTGTTGAATTTGGTATTGAGTTATAAAGGTCATAGTTCACATTTAGGTAACGATGTAAATTGTTGAAATACCATTCTTGTGGAGTTATTCACTTTCGGTCTCTATTGTTGAGACTCCTGTTCATATAGTGGTTTAGCCATGGGCTATTTATTGTGGAAACACTATTATTGTTGACTCCTTTGGCAATTTGTGATATTGGGAACTTGAGGTGCAATTTGTGATATGTTGTGATATTGATACGCATGCGGTGGTATTGGGATTAGGGTCAAAACGCATGCGGTGAGATAAGGTGTGCTTGATATGCGTGTTGCTAGCAGGGGAACTACTTGAAGCCACGTGGTGGGCTAAAACGCGTGAAGCTATTTCGGGAAAAATAAGTTTCAAAACTAAATGCAATACTCCCGCAGTGATTTAAGGAAAGATTATGATTTTTTTGTCATAGGAGACTATGAGGCGGTAACTTGGTAGTGATTCTTGTTATACCTTTCTATTACATCACTTGTGTTTTGGTTGCTTTGTGTCCTTGGCATTTTATTCCTTGTTTTCTTTCGTGTTGCTTTAATTGCCTTAGTTTAGTGTAGCTATTCTTGGTATATTTTCTTCCTTGTTTCATTTCCATTGTTTATAATTGTCACATTGTTATATACCTGTTCAGTTTTCTTATTTATTCCAGTAGGGTCTTGACCCGATCTCGTCACTACTCTACCGAGGTTAGGCTTGACACTTACTGGCTACCGTTTTGGTGTACTCATGCTACACTTCTGCACATCTTTTTGTGCAGATCCGGGTACCTCTTACCAACCTAGGCACCAGTGAGTAAAGTTTAGATTTGGAGACTTCAAGGTATATACCTGCCGACGTCCGCATGGCTCTGAGTCACCCTCTTTCTAGTTCTATTTCATTTTCACTTTTTATAGATACTGTTGTATAGGGATGTTCAGTATACTCTTGTAGATCTTGTTACTTGGTATCACCGGATTTTGGGAATACTTTTCTGTTGAGTTGCAGAGTACTTTTATTCTAGTTGTTGAGTTATTTGAATATTTTTATAATTTTATCAGTTAAATTCTGCATGAATGTTAGGATTACCTACTCTTACAGACTAGGTGAAATCACAACATCCTACGTAGGGAAATTGGGTCAGTGACAAGTTGGTATCAAAGCCCTAGGTTCATAGGTGTTACGAGTCACAAGCAGGTTTAGTAGAGTTTTACGGATCCGTATGGAGACTATTGTACTAATCTTAGAGAGGCTATGGAACTATTAGGAAATCTTACTTCTTTGATCCCTTATCGTGTGAATTTGTTGACTTCATATTTCTGTATCTATGTCTTTCTATTCTCTCACAGATGGTGAGGACACGCACCGCTGGATTCGATAATCAATTACCCGCCCCTGCTAGGGTCGCGCGAGGGAAAGGCTGAGGAGGGGCATGTAGTGCAGCCAGAGCACCTGCCCGAGCTGCAACGGTGGAGCCACTAGAAGATCCAGTTGGGAGGTACGCACTTGCGGCGCCTGTTGATACCCCTGACTCCCGTCACCCATACCCCAAAGTAGGGATTCCATATAGAGCAGGTACTAGAGGTTATGCCAGTGTAGCCGGTTGTCCCAGTTCAGCTCGAGGTTAGGGAAACAACATATGAGGAGGAGCAGCTCAGGCTCAAGTGGTACAAGAAGTACCATCCTCCTACTTTCAGTGGCCTAGTTACAGAGGACGCACATGGCTTTCTAGAGAAGTGACATCGAATTCTCCGTACCATGGGCTCCATTTTCAGATATGTTCCTGTGAGAGTATGTTCCCCACAACCTTTTGGATGTATGGCGCACGGAGTTGGAGCAGTTGCTCCTTGGTGCTATGACCGTATCACAATATGCTCTCAGGTTCAATGAGTTGTCCAGGTATACACCTGCCTTGGTTTCCATAATTAGAGATCGAGTCCGTCGATTTATCAATGGGCTCAACTATGGTATTAGATTCAGCATGGCTCAAGAGTTGGAGACTGATACTCCATACCAGCAGGTGATAGATATCACACGGGGTTTGGAGGATTTGCGCGACCGAGAGAAAGAGGACAGGGAGGCCAAGAGGCCTCGAGATTCTGGTTGGTATAGTGGTGCTCATGCCCATGCCCCAGTTATAGCCCGTCATGGTAGAGGCTATGTGAGATGTCCAATTCATTCAGCACTTCTATCTTCCAGTGGTATTCTGGCTACTCCCAGGTCTCAGGTTTCCTATTATGCACCGTCACTATCGAGTGCACCTCCAGCACGGGGCGCTTTCAGTAGCCATGTCCTCCGATAGCTTGTTTTGAGTGTGGTAATACTTGTCATTTGGTAAGGGACTGCCTAAATTTAATATTGGTGCACCTCCACATACTACCCAAGCTCCACTTATTCCATAGGGTCCTCGTGGTTACCGCACTAGTTGCCACTCCACCTACTCAGCCAACTAGGGGTGGAGGTCTGGTGTGTAGGGGTCGCCCTAGAGAGGGAGGCCAAGACAGATGTTATGCTCTCCCGAGTAGGACGGAGGCGGTTGCATTAGAATCAGTTATCAGAGGTATTATTCTGGTTTTTCATAGAGATGCATCAGTCTTATTTGATCCAGGCTCCACTTATTCATATGTATCATCTTACATTGCTCTGTATTTGTGGATATCCAGTGATTCTTTGAGTTCTTCTATCTATGTGTCCACGTCTGTGGGAGATTCCACTATTGTTGACTATGTGTATCGGTCATTTTAGTTGTTATTGGCAGGTTTCAGACCAGAGTTTATCTATTGTTGCTCAGTATGGTAGACATTGATGTTATTTTGGTTATTTATTGGTTGTCGCCCTATCATGCTATTTTTGATTGTCACGCCAAGACAGTGAAATTTATTATGCCATGTTTGTTGTGGTTAGAGTGTAGGGGTACTTTGGATTATGTGCCTAATAAGGTGGTCTCTTTCCTTAAGGCACATCGGATTGTTGGGAAGGGGTGTGATGCATATCTAGCCTTAGTGAGAGATGTCAGTGTCGATACTCCTACTGTTGAGTCGGTTCCGGTAGTGAGAGACTATCCAGATGTAGTTCCATCAGTTCTTCCGGGCACGCTGCCCGATAGGGATATCGATTTTTGGCATGGACTTGTTGGGAACTAAGCCCATATCTATTCCACCATATCGTATGGCCTCAGCAGAGGTGAAGGAGTTAAAAGGGTAGTTGCAAGAGTTCCTTAATAAGAGTTTCATTAGGCCTAGTGTGTCACCTTGGGGTGCTCGGTTCTTGTTTGTGAAGAAGATGGATAGTTCTATGCACATGTGTATTTATTATCGGTAATTGAACAAGATTAGAGTAAAGAACATGTATCTATTGCCTACGGGTTCAGGGTCTTACACTTTGTATTATGATGCGTCACCTGTTAGCCTCGGCGCGGTGTTGCTTCAAGACTGTAGGGTGATTGTATATGCGTCTGGACAGATGAAGGTGTATGAGAAGAATTATCTTGTCCACGACTTGGAATTAGCAGCAATTGTTCATGCCTTGAAGATTTGGCGGCACTATTTGTACAGTGTCCATTGTGAGGTCTATACCGATCACCATAGTCTACAACATTCGTTCAAATAGAAGGATCTTAACTCGTAGCAACGGAGGTGGTTAGAGTTGCCAAAGGACTATGATATCACCATTCTATATCATCCTAGGAAGGCCAATGTGGTGTCCGATGCCTTGAGCTGAAAGGCATAGAGATTGGGCAGTGTATCATATCTACCGGCAACGGAGAGGCTATTAGAATTGGAAGTTCAGGCCTTGGCCAACCAGTTTGTTAGGTTGGTTGTTTCGAAGACGAGTCATGTTCTTTATTGCATAGTTTCTTGGTCTTCTCTATATGATTGTATTAGAGAGTGTCAGTATGACGACCCCCATTTGCATGTCCTCAAGGACACGGTCTAGCATGGCAATGCCAAGAAGGTTACTATTGGGAATTACGGTGTGTTACAGGTGTTGGGCTGACTATGTGTGCCCTATGATGATGGCTTTCATGAGTTGATTTTGTAGGAGGCCCACAGTTCATGGTGCTCAATTCATCTGGGTTCCGCTAAGATGTGTCAGGACTTGAGGCAACACTATTGATGGAGGAGGATGATGAATGACATAGTGGAGTATGTAACTCCATGTCTAAATTGTCAGTAGGTGAAGTTTGAGCATCAATGGCTAGGTGGGTTACTTTAGAGGCGTGAGATTCCCAAGTGGAAATGGGAGCGAGTTACCATGGATTTCGTTGTTGGGATCCCACGGACTGAAAAGATACTTGATGCAGTATGGGTGATTGTGGATAGGAGCCAAGTCAGCTCATTTCATTACAGTGGTACTTATTCTTCAGGGCAGCTGGCTCATGTCTATATTTGCAAGATTGTCCGACTTCATGGCGTATTGGTATCCATCATCTCTGACCAGGGTACGTAGTTTACATCGTGCTTCTGGAAAGTCGTACAGCGTGAGTTGGGCCCATGGGTTGAGTTGAGAATAACATTATACCCTCAAACGGACGGACAGGCCGAGCGAACTATTGATGAGTGGTGACTTTACCATTTATTTTAGTCTCTTTTCTTTAGTTTCTGTATTCGTTAATTATGATATGAGGTTGTTTATGGTGTGTATTGCTAGATTTTCAAGTAAATGATGCCATACAAAGAGTTGAATTCAATTAAAGTGGAATTGAGCAAAAAAGTGTAAAAGAAGTGCAAATTCCTTCAGCGATTCCGCATCTGCGGAACACTGTGCGCTTATACGACCTCGCATTTGCGTGGAGAAGGATGCATCATCGGAATTCAAGCAACCTTCTCTGGGATCACATCTGTAAGTGAGGAAACGCATTTTCTGTCGCGTTTCTATGCTTGATGTCCACATCTGCACGTGTAAGTCCTCTTCTTTGGAGTAAATGTTTTCCATCAAAGGTCGCTTCTGCGAGAGGCTATCCGCATCTGCGGAACCACACCTGCGAGGATCCCTCCACAGGTGCGGTCAACGGGCTTCAGCTATGGACAGTTTTGGCATTTCATATCTTCTCCATTTCAAACCCACTAATACACGATCTAGCTTATTGGAATCACATCTTTGGCTTAAGTTTCAGTCTCACGACTAGAGAAGACAAGTTTGAAAGCTAGGGTTCTTGCACACACACTTGGGTCTTGAAGTTTTGGAGTTTTTAGTTGAGAATTTCTTACCCATTTATGTTCAGTTCTTCATTTCCTTGCTTTGTATTGAATATCTAAGTGTGTAGTAGTTGTTTCAACACTTGAATCTTGTTTATGGAAATATTCATATTTAAAGTGTGGATTAAATACCTTGTTGTGCTTATTGTATTGAACGATTTTTATTTATAATGAAGTGAGATATTATTTCTTTAATTATTCTTGTTCTTTAATGTTTCCAAAGGGATTACCTAACCCTATGACTCGCCCATTCACTTCGAATTAATTTTGGGAAATATAATTTGGGATTGGGAAAGATTAATTAGCAATAACTTGAGGCTTTAACCCTCACTTTATAGATTCTACCTATGGATAGGATTGAACTACTTGTACCCATATTCGGGTGAGCTTAATCTCTCAGTTGTTTTAGGGATAATTCAGTTAGAAAGTGTTGTTAGTCTTTGGAAGAAGCTAATATAGAATTATTACCCGAGGCTAATTAACATAAACTCGCTCCTATTTGTAAAATCGTTAAATACACTGGATCATTACTTGAGTGTAATTCTCATTGCATCCATGCTTGTAGCGATTTATCATTTTACTTTCTTTCTAGGTTAAATTACATTTTCGCATTTAGACATAAATATTTCCAAAACCATTCTAAGTGTTTGGCATAGCATAATAAGTGATAATTCTCTTACATGCCTAATCTTCTACATATTGTTTTCTGTGGGATCCGACCCCAACAAATAGTTAGGTAAATTATATTGCATGTGATCGTGTCCATTTACTTTTTAGTAGTGGATTTGGACATCATCAACTATTCATATATTGGAGGATATGCTCCGTGCCTATGTTATGGAGTCCAAGGGTTCTTGGGATCAGTTCTTGCAGTTTGCCTAAAATAACAACTACCAATCGAGTATTCAGATGGCTCTATATGAGGCCTTGTATAGGAGGCGGTGTCGGTCTCTGGTGGGTTGGTTTGAATATACTTGATCCACCCTTATCTCGCCGCATGTGCATCACAATGAAATGCCTCCCTTATGTCACCATATTTTCATCTCGCCACCCTTATACTCCACAAAACATAAATCAACCCACACATCATGTCCACATGTTCCATAATATCACAAAACAACAAAATCAATACTCATGTCAAAACATAGTCTCATAACTCAAACGTGACGTGCACAAGGACAATACGAAAACATAAGAGTGCGGGGAGTATTCAACAATAAAACATGTTTCATATAGAAAACAACCCCAATTCAAGGAATATTAATAACCTAAGGTTTAATCCAGCCATAAATCACACACGCCCGTGT
>AWOL01S0000822.1:68313-89064 GCA_000715115.1 Nicotiana otophora
GGTGAAATACGAAGCCATCAAGGCCGGCGAAGATGCTCTCGAGACATGGGCGGAACTAAAGGCAGACATACGCCTACAGTTCTTCCCCGAACACGTTGAGTACAATGGAAGGAGAAAGCTATGAGAGCTCTGCCAAACAAAATCAGTGCGGGAATTCTCAATGCTCATGTTGAACATACACGACATGGGGGACAAAGACAAACTCTTCACCTTCCTGGAAGGGTTGAAACCTTATGCCCGTATGGAGTTGCAATGACAAAGGTTAGAGACGTTACCTAAGGCGATCCAAGCAGCAGAGTGCCTTGGGGATTATCAAGTGGAAGCCTGAAAGGACATGCCTCAACAGCCTGTCCGGGGAGGATACAAAGGGGGCCAACCAAACACTGGTGGTCCTAGCAGAAGTGGAGGAGACCCGAGTGCAACATAATCTAAGGCTCCCTCCCCATGCAGTACTAGCACTGTATCTAACAACAACGATCGGGGGAGGAAACCCCCCTCAGGATGCCGTCATTGCGGCGGACCACATTGGAATAATGAATGCCCACATGCACAGATGAACGCCCATCAAGCTTTTGATGATGGGATGGATGACGACGTAGATGATGCGGACTAGACTGAACCAGTAGGTGGATTCATAGCAATTGTTGGCTCTATTTCTGAGTCCTTTGCGGGAACCAGTGCTGGTATCCATAAGAAGAAGGACCCCTGCCTAATCGCTAAGAAAGAGGAAAAGAAGGCAAATGATATGACTCCTCTTAATCAAGAGAGAACCTTAATATTTGTCGACATGAAGGTAAATGGCAAGCCCATTCGGGCGATGATAGACACTGGTGCTATCTACAACTACTTAGCCTCGACTCAGGTGGAGCACCTCGGCCTAGTTGAAGGAAAGGGCAGAGGTTGTGTCAAGGCTATCGACTTACCCCCTCAGCCAGTGGGTGGAATAGCCAAAGAAGTACCAGTGAAGCTTGGCCTTTATGAAGGAAAATTCAACCTACGCATGGTGATTATAGATGACTTCGAGTTGATAGTGGGGTTGGAATTCCTGAGGCAAACCAACACCATGCCCGTACCGTATGCAAATATGCTAATGATGATGGGAATAAATAGGGCCAAGCCTTGCATTATCCCATGCATGCCCATGAAGATAGCCGCTGAGAACATCTCGTCCTTGTAGTTGAAGAAGGGGGTCAAAAGACATGAACCTACGTTCCTGGCTACCCTTTGCATTAAAGATATAGAACGCTCCTTGGGTCCCATTCCTGCACCCGTGAAGGAGCTGCTACTGGAATTTGAAGACAACATGCCACAAGACATGCCAAAGCGTCTCCCGCCTAGGTGAACTATGGACTATGAGATTAATTTGTTGCCAGGTGCAAAGCCACCTCCCCAGGTGCCGTACAGAATGTCACAACCAGAACTCACCAAACCTCAGAGACAATTGACGGAAATGCTAGACACAGGGATCATCGTACCCTCCAAGTCCCTATACGGGTCCCATGTGCTATTCCAAAAGAAACATGATGGCAGTTTATGACTTTGTGTGGATTATTGGGCTCTAAACAAAATCACCGTGAAGAACAAGTACCCTATTCCGCTAATGGCAGGCTTGTTCAATAGATTGGGCGGTGCAACGGTGTTCACCAAAATAGACCTGGGGACAGGTTATTGGCAAGTTCGGATTGAAGAGGGTGATGAACACAAGACAACCAGTGTGACAAGATATGGGTCGTACGAATTCTTGGTTATGCCATTTGGTTTGACTAATGCGCCAACCACATTTTGCACCCTGATGAACCAAGTCTTCCGAGAATACATTGATGAATTCGTGGTGGTCTACTTGGATGACATTGTGGTATATAACCAGACATTGGAAGAACACCTAGAGCACTTGCGGAAGGTATTAGCCCGATTGCGGGAGCATGAATTATATGCGAAGCTATCCAAGTGCTCCTTTGCTCAGAAACAAATTGATTTCCTCGGACATGTCATTGAGAATGGTGGATCAATATGGACCAACAGAAGACTCAGGCCATAACAGATTGGCCGCCGCCTAAGGATATCCACGCCTTGAGGTCATTCCTTGGCCTAAGCAACTTCTATCGGCGATTTATGAAGAATTACTCCCTCATTGCAGTGCCGCTGACAGAACTGATCAAGAAGGCCACACCCTTGGATTGGGACCCAGGCGAGCAGAGGCCTTCAACGCATTGAAAATGGCTATGTCTAGTAGCCCCGTCTTGTCCCTCCCTAATTTAGCCAAGCCATTCGAGGTACAAATACATGCCTCCGACTATGACCTTGGTGGAGTCTAGCTACAAGATGGGCATTCCGTAGCGTACGAGAGCCGGAAATTGAAGGATGCAGAGTGGCGCGATGCCGCCCACGAGAAAGAATTATTGGATGTCATTCATTGCTTAAGCCTTTGGAGGCATTATCTATTGGGAGCCTCGTTCGTGGTCAAGACAGACAACATATCAATTAGCCATTTCATGACTCAGCCAAAGTTGAATGGTCGACAGGCCAGGTGGCAAGAACTCCTAGCGAAATTTCACTTGAACCTGGAGTACCGAAGTGGGAAGACTAATCATGTTGCCGATGAGCTTAGCCAGAGGGCTGATCTAGCCTCGGTGTGCCTCCTCGCCTTCCTAAAGGGGAGCAAAGTAACCACCACCAGAGAAGTCCAGATACATGACCTAATCATCATGGATCCCACTGCATAGTATTTTGTTGATTTGGTAGGACAGGGCAAGACTCACCAGTTCTACACAGAAGATGGTTTCCTAAAAGTAAAAGGGAACCAACTTTATGTTCCTAAAGAGGAGATCTGTGAAGGGCCCTTCTGGAGGAATGCCAAGATACCTTTTCGGTCGGTCATCCCGGTGAAGAACGCACAATGGCATTGCTTCGTCGTGCATATTATTGGCCTCAAATGGCTAATGACGTCACTCAGTATGTGAAGAATTTTCTATTATGCCAGAAGGATAAGTCGTATCGCTTGACACAAGCAATACTCTTAGAATAACTAGCTGTCCCAAAAAGACCTTGGGATAGCGTTTCCCTGGACTTCATCACCGAGTTGCCCAAGGTCGGAGATCTCACAACCATCCTGGTGGTGGTGGATCGGTTGTCCAAGTATGCTACCTTTATAGTAGCACCACAATATATATCAACAGAAGAAACAACTCGACTCTTCTTCTCTCATGTCGTCAAATATTGGGGCTTGCCTAAAGATATCATTAGTGATCGTGACCCTCGTGACCCACGCTTTACTAGTAAAGTTTGGACCCAACTCTTTAAGTGCCTCTGGTCAAAATTGAGTCATAGCTCAAGTTTTCATCCGCAATCTGATGGCTAGATGGAGTGATTCAATGGCATGCTGGAGGAATATCTCCGCCACTTTGTAGCCGGATCGCAGAAGGACTGGGTGAAGCTTCTGGATGCGGCTCAACTATATTTAAATTCACAAAAGCGCTCTAGTACCAACGAAAGGTCTTTTGAAATTGTTACCGGACAACAACCGCTACTCCCACACTCTGTGAATGCACCAAACATGTAAAAATCTCCTTAAGCTGCTAACTTCTCAAAATAATGGAAGAGAAATTTGGAGATAGTGCGGAGCTATGTTGTCAAAGCACAAAAGTGGATGAAGCAACACGGTGAACAAAATCGTCGCTTCGTTGAATATCAAGTAGGCGACAATGTGATGGTCAAAATACCAAAGCGGTACTTGTTTGCAGGGGTCCATGACCCTCACCTATTGCAAAACTATATTGGAACCTTGTCCATTGAAAAGCGCATTGGGAAAGTTGCATACCGGGTGGATACCCCAGATTGGTGGAAACTCCATCCTGCTTTCCATGTCAGTCTCCTGAAACCTTTTCGGGAAGATATGGAGGATCCTTCTCAGAACCAACTCATAGTACCTAGTATTCGAGGCCCCAATTCAACCAGGAAAAGGCATGCTGAAGCTATTCTTGATGATCGTGTGATTCACGCCTCAAGGAAAGATCACCAGGAGTTCTTGGTGAAATGGTAGGGATATGATGCAGAGGAGAACACCCGGGAGAGGGGAAAAAACCTCAAAGCCTACAATATAATACTTGATGATTATCTTGCAAGTAAGACGTCGAGGACGTCGCCAACTCAGGTTGGGGATAATGTCATGGGCGACTTTCCAGCCATACCCCATGACCCCTTGGACATGCCCCGTGGCGTCCTAGCAAACCTCCCAACGCCCAGCACCATGGTCAGCCCCGTGTTCTCCACAGCTCCAAGTGACAAGCGCGCATGTGCCTCTATCGCCCCACCGCTAGCCATCGCCAACGCCCAGCCACAGGCAGATGCCAATAGCGCCGCGCGCACAGACAATGACGCACGGGCAGACCCTGATGCTAAAGACAAAGTTGCTGCCAACGGACTTGTTTCTACCTTGTAGAAGACTAAGTCCTTTTTATTGTAAATATAGAGTAGTTTTATTGCATTTTCTTTAAGTGTGCTTCTACAACTTATTTAGGTCAAGTTATGTAACTTTGGTTTATTGTTTTAAGCATCATTAAGGGGGATCAAACAATCAAACTTTCTAGCAAGCAAACAATCCTCAGTACTGGTGTCTCTCCCCCCTACACCGTGTTGCTTTTCTATAATAGCTTTCATTAATGCAATCGAGATCTCTTTCATTCTCAGTTCTCTTTTTTGCTCTCTTAGTTGCTCATGACATTGGTTTTCCCATACGACACTGACAATCTAGTCTAGTGTATGGAGGGAACCTCAGTTGGCGGACAACAATCGCACTGACAATGATTGCTTAGCCTTATGTCGCCCTTCCAAATCCAGGAAGGCGCTGGTAACAGTACATATGGAATAGTACTAGTATGTAAAGCTTACTGTCCTCTTTCAAAATATAATGCCAATGTAAGAAAAGGGAAATCATGAGAACAACAATCAACAATCAATGATATCCAAATTCCAAGTTAAAACATACTAATTTACAAAATATGAAGATAATACTGTGAAGATGTTAATCAAAATATGAATATAATATTTTTTTTGGTTGGGAGATCTTTAGCACTGATATACCATTGTTCACAATATCACCATTTACAATACCAATACCACTATACTTTTAGCAAGAAGTCCGATCATGACCTCATCGGCTAGACCGTCTCATCCGAGACATCAACCATAATCACAATTTCAATTACAATTTCCAGCACAATCACCACCATTTGTGCTGCATTGTGTCTGATCACGACCCGATCGGCTAGGCCATTTCACCACAATGTCGTGTGGATCGACATCATCCTTTTCTATCAATCATCGCATCCCAATTAAGTGGAATACTTTTATCACATCAATCTCATCCCAAATAAGGGGAATAGTTTTATCACATCAATCTCGTCCCAAATAAGGGGAATAATCACAGTCCACTCCTACACCGACACGTGTAGTTTCGGGGTTAGTTATTTCAACCTACCCTTCCTCGGTGACTATGGATACTCCCAAAAATATTTTTGATTTGCATACAAAGGAAACATCAATACAAATGCATTTACCTCATAACTGTTCATACCATATATAGCCTCATTGGTACTTTCAACCACTTACAACATCATTATTTTATTGGCTTTTTTGGCCATATATATGATTCATCATTCGTGTCACGGTGTCCGTATTTCATATTTCACACTTTCATTTCTTTCATTTCATGGATCATCATCATAAATATCAACAAATAGAATATCCCAAAAATCAAAACTTTAGGTTCATTAGTAATGAAGACTTTAAAGACAATGGATTTCTTTACAAGAAATGGAGTAAAATGATTTACAATCGAAGCACAAGTTAAAATCATAAACAAGTAACACACCAATTATTCTTGAAATACTTTTCCCCAAAAAGCGAAATACACAATTTCCACTCACGAATATGTAAGAATGCAAAACACATTGAAAATACTCATATAGTATAGCATTAGTTAAAACAGATACATTGGAGCATGACTTGAGGACATATCTGCTTTTGAAGTAATTTTGGAACAGTTGAATCAAGGATCATATCATAATCTTTCTCGCATCATGTCATTTCATTGGCACCTCTAGCCACAATTATAACTTTCATTATTGGCACGGTGGCCACACTATATATCTTCAACTCATGCTTTTTTACTTTCGAGCATCTTTATAGATTATTAACAACAAGGCATTTCCAATCAAGACTTTGGGTACACATATGAGAAATTAAGAGTCTTAAGCATATCGAGTTTTTCTCACACAATTTGGTATACTAGCTTTCATTTGGAACATGACTCAAAGAAATAACATTTTAATACACAAACCGTACGTTGAAAATGTATCTTTCGACATAAGGCTCATTCGGAATAGTTAAGTTTATAAGGAATAACACGGAACATAGGAATTAGGAACTTGAGCCAACCATGCTTGAAACTTACGGGAACATCATGAAATTCAATTCTAAGAGAGTAGTTTAGCCAACATACCTGGAATTCGCCCCTTAATAATACTACGACGATCCACTACACTAAGAAACTTCAATCTACAATAACATCCAATGGGACAAATATTAGTAATAAATTCCATAATTTAGGCCATTTAGGCACTTTCTCAAAGACCTAGTAGGCATGAATCTCCACATCACTTAACCATAGAATTAGTTCATCCAACAATTTATCCCACCATTATTCTTAAACAATTCTTAACTTCCAACATCACATACATGACCATCCGTCCACACCCAACCAACAAAATTTCATCATATAATCACCTTTCAAACTCTACAATGATTATGTATTTAAATTGGGAACTTATAGCTTCCAACCACCACACCATAAGTTATAACACATATTTCATACATAAATAATCACCATAGATTAGTTAGAGATGGCAGACATACCACTTGTAGTGAGACTCTGGAAAATCCCAACTTGTAGGGTTCTTGACCAATTTTGGGATTTGAATGGAAATCTATGGATCTTCAAGAGTAATCCTTGTTAATATAGATGTTTAGGAGTAGTAATCAACTCAAATTACACAAAAAAAATTACCTTGGATCATGGGAGGGAAGTGTTGGGCGGATTTCCCTTGATATGCAAGCCCTAGCTCAATGAAATGACTTAGCCGCTCTCTCTACCCGGCTTTGGGGGTATTTAATGGGCTCCTACGTGCGTGGTCGTGCACCTGGGCAAGTGATCACACATCTGGTCGAGCACCTAAGGCAGAATACCCTCTAAGATGCGCGGTCGCGCATCTGGGCGGGCATATGGCATATCTCCGGTAAAATGGCCATAACATTCTGAAACATTATCCAAATGACGAACGGATTGATGCGTTTGGAAGCAACATGCGTTTGAATTAGGATCTTGTGAGAATTGAGACATCCTTTCCACTTAATGTATCCAACTTGTTCCACAAAAGTTCTTGCCATTCACAAAATGCCTTTGTATGTTCCAACACACCACAAGCATATATTTTCATTTCAAAGGGATGTGGTTCTATCTTATGGGTCTCATTTAATTCTCAAATATGTTATTCCCAAATACCGTTGGCACACTTTAAAATCTTAAATCATTAGGAAGTTGTTAACAGGGCCTTACAAAATCGACTCCGAAATCTCCATTTTTTAATTTTAGAAAATATTTGTCAGAAACACCAATTTCACTTATTGATTCATCCATTAAATGCTAAATAAAAGATGAGATTAATGAAAAATAATCAAATCCGAGTCAAGAAAACTTACCCAACCCAAATTGGTGAACAATGCCTCAAAGTCGTCTCAAATGGAGCTCCCAATCCCAAAATAAGAAATAATGAGTCTAAGTCCCGAAATCCCTTATAAAAACAAGCTACGGATGTCGCATTTGCGATCTGGGGTTCGCAAATGCGAACTCCGGAAGTGCGACCCATTGAACGCAAATGCGAAGCCTGCTAAAACTAGAGGATGTCGCAAACGCGACCACTGACTTTGCAAAAGCAAAGTTTCACTCTACTAGTCAACGTTGTAAAAGCGACCACAAGGTCGCAAAGGTGACATGCCCAGACCCCAAAATGCTTCGCAAATGCGATTGATACCTTGGAAATGCGAGGCTTGCAAATGCAAATTAGTTCTCTCATTTGCGAGGTCTGCAGCACCAACAACATCTGCAACACTGAAACAAGTGCCAAACATTCTACAATACGTCCAAAACTCACCCGAGCCCTAAAAATCACAATTGAGCGTCTGATTCCAACCAAACTAACTTGGAATGACACTAAACCTTACACACAAGTGTCAAATGATAATATGGATCTATTTCATGTCCCAAAACAAAAATTCAATCCCGATAGACACAAAGTTAAATCATGGTCAAAATTAAAAATTTTGAAACCTTCAAATTGTCAACTTTCAGCAAAAAGAGCCAATTCATCCTAGGAACCTCTGAATTAAATTCTGGGTATAATTTATAAGTCCAAAATCACCATACAAACCCATTGGGACCATCAAAATACCGTTTCGGGGTCGTTTCCACAAAAGTCAAACTTGGCCAACACTTCCAACTTAAACTTCCAAACTAGGAACTATGTATTGCAAATCAAATCAAAACCTCCCTAAAACCCAACCAACCATCCCCAGAATTCACACAACCATAAATACACATAGAGGAATCTTCAAAGTGGGAAACAAGGCTAAAATACACAAAAACAACTAGCTGGGTCATTACAGTTTCCAATCATCATTTGAATTTGTGTATGTTGTAAACTTAACAAGATTAATCATCTAAACAAGCTTATCTTAAATAGAAAAATATTCAAGAAAAAAATAAGAATTTTTATAACAAATACAGAATTATTCAATAACATAAAAAGTTTAATTGTTATTTCATACAAGTATGCATACAAGTTTTTTATACCACATATTTTCGTACATAAAAGTACCTCATAAGTTAATTGATGTGTCACGCCCCGACCTCGGAGAGCACAACCGGCGCTCGCTGAGATAACCCGTCCAAGCAAGCCTGTAAAATGCCTTCTATCCGAACTCACCCATGAATAAAGAAAAGATACATTTCATTAATTAGACAATGATAAGGTTACATGAACAATCCAAATTTCAATTCTATTAGAACTTCATTCAAGATTTCCCAAAATATTACATTATACATTCATAATTTAGAAGTGGAAAGATATGATACAAATACAACATTTCTAATTTGACTTCCAAAACCAAAGGTACCACCGACGCCATGTCTACGAAGCCTCTAATATATAAAAAAGAGTAGCATGATAGTGCCGCAATCAAGCTCCGACTATACTAACTTGCAATTGAAACATGATTTTAAATCACAACACCTTTTGTAAATTGATCATACTAGATTACATTCTCGGAAGGAATCATTTTATGATAGGAACATTTTGAACACATTTTGAGCATTACAACTGTCAGCAACACTTATTTTAGAATTATCAAATATATTAGGAAGGACTCCAAACATAAGAAAGAAGAAATTGTGCCAATCACAATCGCAACTTACGAGGACTTTATGGAATTTGATTTCTACAAGAGGATTTTAGCCCACATACCTCGCTTGAGCTTCCTTAAATTACTACAATGTTCCGAAAATCCCAGTGAATTCAATCTATTAGAAACATGACAAATTTGAACGATAATTAGGAAGATATTCATAGTTTCAGCTCATTTGAGCATTTTATCAAGCAGTAAGTGTGCATTAAGGTTCAAGGTTCTCCTATAGGGGATTCCTTCAGTCCACAACGCAACGTTTACCCATTTGAGCTCAATAACCTTCCCACCAACCTTGATGGTACATGAATGCATAAATAACACTCAAGAATCATACTTCTAATTACCTACTTTCAGTCCAATCCCGAAATGGAGGGCTAGGAAGTAGAATCATACCTCTTGGGTGAAGACCTTGTGAGTTTTCCTTGTTGAATTTCAAAGTTTAAGAAAGGAATGATGAACAAAGTTCTTGGGGCTTCATCCTTTCTCTCTAAAGCACCCCCCTCGCTTTAAAATGGCAGATTTCTGCCTTCTAAACGAGACTCGATGGCTTTAATTAAATGGAGTCGGGTTTTAAAAATCAGAAAATGGACCCTCCGAACTCAACTCTGCGGTCACAGAGTGCACCGCAGATAAGGTCTGCGACGTGCAAAATGGACCGCAGAAACAATCCCAAAATCTGGTCTAGTCTGGTCCACTATACGGCTAGGTTTGCGGCCCACATATCAATTATGCAGCCGCATAATGGACCGCGAAATCTTCCTCTAAATATCTTCATGCTGGTTCTGCGACAGACATACGGCCCGCGAAATGATTATGCGATCGCATAGTTGACCGCAAAACGACCTCCAAAATTGGCCTATTTCTCTGCTCCGCTCTGCAACAGATCTATGGTCTGCATATCAGTTCTGCGGTCGCATAATGGACTGCAGAAACGCTCTGTTCTGCAACAATTTTTCTTCAACTTCCCAATGCTATGTTTAACCCAAAAAGTTTGTACTTCGGCCAGAAAGCTCACCGCAAAGATTTTCTATAACCATCAAATTTATTAGCCTACCTCAGCACCATGAAACCCCTAATCTTAGTTGAAATTTCATGGGGTCTTACATCTTCACCCGCTCAGAATCATTCGTCCTCTAATGAGGGTAAAAGTCCGCCATTAGCATCCAATGTGACCCAATTGTTACTTCACATACCAGCAGTTCCAAATTTTGACTAACTCTCTAAATTTCTAACAATTTTGCTAGAATCTCCCTTGTAATTGGACCTATCCACCTGCCAGAGAATCCTAAAACCAGTCCTAACAGCATAACCATAACATTACAATGTAAAATAACATGGAAACAACACCGACCACAATGCCATAAACATTACATTACCAAGAAGGAGTATCCTTCACATAAGATGTTCATGAGAAACATAATTTGTAGAAAGTTAGCTTTTAACATCATGGACACAACTACATAGCCATTCAAACAAATGATAATACTTATTCTTCATCTCTTCATCGGCTTTCCAGGTGGCCACTTTGACATGTTCGTTTCACCATAACACTTTCACGGAGGTAATAGCTTTGTTTGACAGCTTTCGGACTTGCCTATCAAGAATGGCAACTGGAATCTCTTCATAAGTCAATTACTCATTAACCTCTATAATCTCAACCGAAACAATGAGCGACGGATCTCCAACCACCTTCTTCAACATGGATACATGAAACACCGGGTGCATTAAAGAGATCTTTGGAGGTAATTCTAGCTTGTAAGCCACCTGACCAATCTTTTGAATGATTCTGTACGGTCTGACATACCTCAGACTCAATTTTCTTATCTTACCAAACCGTATAACCCCCTTCATGGAGGAAACCTTCAAGAATACCCAATCATCCTCTTGGAACTCCAAATCCCTATGATGTACATCCGAATAGGACTCATGACGACTCCTGAAGAAAAGCCATGGTCTTATGTTTGTGAATCCCCTCCTTCAACTGTACCAGCAATGGATAGTCATATTGCTTCTCCTGGACTTCCACAACAAGCAATGATTCGCCCCTATTTTGCACAATAACCCTCCTTCAATAGAGCCCGTAAGACGAACCCACATATTAGCTAACCGATGAACTTCCTTAGGGCCTTAGGTAAAATTTTACGAGGCCTTACACGATATAAGCTATGTTGATATGATCCATACGATTTATCTGAAAGGATAGATGGAATTATGTCCGACCATGACTGGATTGTGCACAATGACATCTAAGCTAGAAATCTGTTACATCTCGCATTTTCGTATGTTAAAGTTTTGCCTTAACTTAATCGACGTAGACTCGGGGATGGGACTATCTCGAGGTTAACATATTTATGCTATTTATAACAAGCGATAAGTAAGTGCCATGAAGGGTAAATGATACACGAATTAAAGAAAATGAGTTTCGTTAAAGGTTGCTGATTTGGGGATAAAATACGATCCGAGCTATAATACTCGATATTTATGGACCAGTACCATACAAGGTACCATATGACCGTGATAGTATGATGTATAAGGTATATTAAAAATGAGTAGAACTTTAATTAATGTGAGACAATTCTTAATTATGCGGGTAATTGGTTAATTATGCAGCAAGCCACTTCTTGGGAACATGACTATTAGTTATCTTTGGTTAGGTGGCAAGTAACATGTCAAGAACAAAGACACCTCATTTCTTATGATTTAAATACAAAGACTTGTAAGTAAGGTGGTAAGTACAAAACCTTTCATTTCTATTACTTGAATACAAAAGACTTCATATCAAAACATAGCAACACTTGACTTCATAACAGAACACTAGCAATTCTTACAATTCAATTTCCTACAACGACATTAACAACAAGATTTCTTCAACCAAATCCAACGAAGAATTATTAGAAGCTTAACAACGTAAAAATTTTGCAGTTCTAAAAGAGTACGGTGCAACCGTTTCCAAGAATATCATACAGATTTTTCCGTACTCCGAGTATGTTAAGGCTATCCCTTCTTTCTTTTTGGCATGATCCAAATTACACAGAAGAAACGAGCAAACGCACAGTTTTCATAAACGACTCTATTCATAGGGGTCTCTGTGTCCTTGATTCCCCATATGACTAGGGGTCTCTGTGTCCTTGATTCCCCATATCACATATTATTATATCTTCTAATCATGGGTCTCAGAATAATACACAGTTGACAAAAGTTTATCCGAAAGGAATATTGAGATTGTTAACATATTTTCATGCATTTAATTCATTTATACATGTACATTGACCCATGACCAAATAGCGTTATATACGCATATTTATATGTATGTGTATATATATATGTGTATGGGATATGGGAAAAAGCTTACGGCGTTATATACGCACCACCACCTGATCAGTTGGTATATGTTGATGATGTTGCCCACAGTGGCCGAGGTGATATGATGGGATGCCCTCAGAGGCTTGATGATGTTATGTACACCTATACATATGCATTACACGACATTTATATGCACGTGCATGACATTATACATGTTTCAAAAATTACAAAGTTATTCAGACTTACAGATAGATTTCTTTATTCCATGTTTCATCTATGTCTTTTATGTACTGATTTTCATGCCTTACATACTTAGTACATTATTTGTACTGATGCCCTATTTCCCGTCGCCTGCGTTTCATGCCCGCAGGTGCAGATAGGCAAGCCGATAGTTCCCCTTTTTAGGATCGTTGATCAGCGAGAGTTGGCATGCTCCACTGGATTGGGAGCTGCTTTTGATTTTGGTACGATATGCTTATATATATATATATGGGTATGACATGTCTCAGTACCGTCTTCATACAGTTGTATTTCTATTAGAGGTCTATAGACAGTTATGTATAGTTGGATAATATGTGGCCTTGTTGGCTTTCAGTTTTGGGTATTTAGTTGTCTATAGCAGTCTTGCCGGCTCACCTACTATGTTCCGCATGTATATGTACATATGTCTTTGGATAGATTTCCCTCACGTATGTTATTCACGTATATAACTTAAATTCATGCTTAAGGATATTCGACACGTAGGATTTGGGCACCCATCGCGGCTCATCAGTTTGGGTCGTGACAAAAGTTGTATCAGAGCAGTTCTGTCCTACGGTTACCTACAGACCGTGTCTAGTAGAGTCTTGTTTATGGGTGTGTTGTGCACAACACTTATAGATAGGAGGCTACATGACATATAGGATGTTATCCTCTCTTCTTATCTTAGATCGTGCGATATAAGAATTCATGTTCCTAACGATATGTTTTTAGCGATGCCTCCGAAGACTACAGCCGCCAGCACGGGTCAGAAGGTTACGAAGGTGTTAGAAGGAGATATAAGTTACACTATGGAGTTAGATCTATTAGAGGTCATTGGTTCTATCGAGGAGGATCCATTAGAGGATCCATATGAGTCATCCGTTTGAGTAGTTTCGATTTTGCCGGCAGCAGATGAGGTAAGGGGAGTTCCGACCTCACCAAGGCCCTTAGTTTCATTATAAAGACCCATTGATCAGGGTATAAGGGGAGTGGTGCATGGATTGGCACAACCGGGTTCCCCTCAGGCTCAAAACTATGTCAAGGTATTTGCGGACACCAGCTCTTCTGAGGTTCCAGATAGTCCACAGTCTTGGGAGTCCGTCAATAAAGGTTTGTCACTGTATGTTATGGGATATGCAGAGGAAGAGGATAGTAGTTGGTCCAAGAGGAGGAAGGTAACTGATAAGGATACGAAGGTTCTGCTTTGAAGTGTGTTTGATCGAGGTTCTCATATAGGACGAGGCAAGGATCCTCTACTATAGACTTCCTCCAGATGTCAGGTTTTGGTTGGTGAGTTCCACCTCTTCTTGGAGTATTACCAAGTCAGGGTTCTGAATATGTTAGGTTGTTTTATGAGGACGTAAGGAACCCTGTCACGACTTGTATATATTATGGTTATGTCCACTTAGAGGTTTTGCAGACAGTATCATGTTTATAGTTTTGGGTATGATATGTCTACGGCCTTGTCGACCCCTATGTATATAAACCTTTTTCTAAATTAGTTATGCGAGTTAAGTCCTAATATTGTTACTTATATATATGGATGTCGCTCGTAATGGACCTTGATAGATTGGATAATAAACAAGGATAAGGTACGTGGTGTTCGGTTGGGTAGAACTTGATATTATAATGGGTATAGATTGGTTGGATTTTTGTTATGCTAACATCAAGTGTAGATCAGAGATGGTTCCTTGCGGATGCATATTGATTATAGATAGTTGAATAAGGTGACAATCAAGAATAAGTACTCTCTCCCGAGGATTGATGATTTATTTGGTCAGTTGCAAGGTGCCATGTATTTCTCGAAGATAAATGTGAGGTCTGGGTACCCTCAGGTAAGGGATAAGGAGAAAAATATCCCGCAGATAGAATTCAGGACCAGATATGGGCACTTGAGTTTCGTATCATGTCATTCCATCTGACTAATACCCCAGCAGTATTCATGGACTTGATAAACCGAGTATTCAGACCATTTCTAGATCTATTCGTGACTGTATTATTTGATGATATATTGGTGTACTCTCATTAAGAGTCTGAATATGCAGATCATGTGCATATTGTGCTCAAAGTTCTATAAAAAGGGAAGTTGTATACAAAATTCTCTAAATGTGAATTCTGTAGCTTTTCTTGGGCATACAATTTCAAGTGAAGGTATTCTAGTTAATACTCAAAATATTGAGGAAGTAAAGACTTGACCTAGACCGACACCAACGGAGGTTCGTAGCTTTCTCGGTTTGGTAGGTTATTACAGGAAACTTGTAAAGGGATTTTCTTCTCTTTCAGCAACTTAGACAAAAGTAGTGTGATGACGTGATGTCTCGCTTATGTTCCAGAATAACATAAGGAAATCTATGGTGCAAACAAGTTGAAGGAAGATTGCGAATAAGTATAAATAGATATGTGTATCGCAAGTTAAAGTATGGTAGAGCGACAAGGTTTTGGGAAGACAGGAATAAGGATAAGAAAAGGTGAGTGAGAAGGTGACGGGAATGGATAAGTCCTTGGGATTAAGCCCATGAAAATAAGAGAGTTGATGGTTTCTCTAAGTCATAGAAAGCTAAGTATAGCCTTAGTGAACTCAAAGGAGTCTAAGACCAGTGGCATTTAGAAGGGATGGAATGCTGCCCTGGTAGTGGAATACGGGCATAATTGTGATAAAGGATGACGTTTGGGCTTTTAAAAGGAGGAATTTCATGAATTTTAAAATATTAGAATGCCCATGTAAGTTGACTCAAAAGGGAGCTAAGTTTCAGTGGACTGATGCTTGCAAACGGAGTTTCCAGGCATTAAAGGACAAATTAACTTCAGCATTGGTTCTAACGCTCCCAGAAGGGACCGATGGTTATATTATCTATTGTGGTGCCTCGAGCGTTGGATTGGGTTGTGTACTGATGCAACATGGTAAGTTTGTAGCTTATGCTTCTAGACAACTAGGAAAGCATGAGAAGAATTACCCGACCCATAATTTAGAGTTAGCCGCAGTGATTAATGCACTAAAGATGTGGAGGCACTACTTGTATGGCATTCATGTTGATATCTATATGGATCATACGAGCCTCCAGTATATCTTCAAGAAAAAAGAATTGAATTTATGCCAAAGGACGTGGTTGGAGCTTCTTAAAGATTATGACGTTGATATTTTATACCATCCGGGGAAAACGAACGTGGTAGCCGATGCCTTCAGCCATAGATCTATGGGTAGTCTATGATATTTACCGCCAGAGAAGAGGGGAATACCCCATGAGATTCATCAGCTAGCTAGTCTTGGAGTTCGATTACTGGACTCAGGTGATATTGGAATTAATATTCATGATACGGCAACATCCTCGTTAGTAACTGAAGTGATGGAATGCCAGTACGAGGATCCTTTGTTAGTTTATTATAGGGATACCACCCCTCAGAACGAGAAGATACTATATGAGATTATAGAAGATGGGGTCCTCAGATATCGAGGACAACGATCTATCCCTAATGTTGTAGGGCTGCGTCGGCAGGTTATGGGAGAAACTCACTATTCTCGTTATTCTATCCATCCAGGAGCAACAAAGATGTATCATGATATCAAGGAGGTATATTGGTGGGACGGAATGAAAAAGGATATAGTGGAGTTTGTTGCTCAGTGCCCTAACTGGCAGCAGGTTAAAATTGAGCATCAAAAGCTGGTTGATTATTGCAGGCTATGGAGATTCCGACTTGGAAATGGGAAGTAATTAATATGGATTTCATCGTAGGCTTACCTCGTACCCAGCATAAGTTCGATTCTATATGAGTAATTTTTGATAGGCTTACAAAATCAGCCCATTTTCAGCCTATTAGGACTACATATTCCGTAGAGGATTATGCAAGGATTTATATTAAGGAGATAGTACGACTGCATGGTGTCGCTGTCTCTATTATCTCGGATCAAGGAGCTTAATTTATAGGATTAGGGACTCAGGTAAGTCTTAGCACAACATTTCATCCCCAAAAAGACGGACAAGCTGAGCGTACTATTCAGACACTTGAGGATGTATTAGAGCTTGTGTGATAGACTACAAGGGTAGCTGGGATGATCATCTGCCGCATTTTGAGTTTGCATATAATAATAGCTACCCTTTCAGTATTCAGATGGCTCCATATGAAGCTATTTACAGGCGGAAGTATAGGTCACCTATAGGGTGGTTCGATGTTGGAGGAAATTATGTTAGTAGGACAAGAATTGGTACAATAGGCAATCGAGAAAATTAAGCTTATACAGGAAAGGCTATTAGCAGCTCAAAGCCGTCAGAAGTCTTATGCGGATAATTGACTGCGAGAATTGGAGTTTCAGATTAATGACTGGGTATTCGTAAATGTATCACCAATAAAAGGTGTCATGAGGATTGGTAAGAAAGGAAAAATTAGCCCTCGGTACATTGGACCATATAGGGTCATACACAAGGTAGGCTAGGTAGCATATGAGTTGGACTTCCCTTCGGACTTGGAACCTATACATCCAGTCTTTCATGTGTCTATCCTCCGTAAATGTATTGAAGATCCTTCCAGAATCGTGTCAGTTGACGACGTTCAGGTCACAAAGCAGCTATCATATGAAGAAACTCCCATTGCCATATTAGCCAGACAGGTACGGAGATTGAGAACTAAAGACGTAGCTTGGGTAAAAGTACTTTGGAGAAACAACAATGTGGAAGAAATTACTTGGGAGGCCAAGGTAGACATGAAGTCTAGATATCCGTACTTAATTCCTCCTCCAGAGAAGGGTCCGACTGAGACATCACAACCTTAAGGTACGTGTATGGATTCTTGTGTTAGTTATTGTCATTGGTCGTGTAAGGCCATTGTCATTATTGATGATTGTGTTCCTATGTGGTGTTGAGTTATTGAGTTCTACAGGAAGAGTTGGTAGTAGTATTGTTACGAAGGCGACTCTGCCAAAGTTATATAGTTCCCGGGAATGTAAACATTCGAGGACGAATGTTTCTAAGGGGGGAAGGATGTTACATCTCGTGTTTTCGTATGTTAAAGTTTTGCCTTCAGTTAATCAACGTAGACTCGGGGATGAGATTATCTTGCGTTTAACATATTTATTCTATTTATAACAAGCGATAAGTAAGTGCCATGAAGGGTAAAGGATACACGAATTAAAGAAAATGCGTTTCGTTAAAGGTTGCTGATTTGGGGATAAAATACGATCCTAGCTATAATACTCGATATTTATGGACTAGTACTATACAAGGTACCATATGACTGTGATAGTATGATGTATAAGGTATATTAAAAATGAGTAGAACTTTAAGTAATGTGAGACAATTCTTAATTATGCGCGTAATTGGTTAATTATCGGGTAAAGGGATATTACCTAGTTAATTAATAAATTATAAGATAAAGATTAAAACACCCCCCCCCCATAACGTGGCAGCAAGCCACTTCTTGAGAACATGACTATTAGTTATCTTTGGTTAGGTGGCAAGTAACATGTCAAGAACAAAGACACCTTTTTCTTTATGATTTAAATACAAACACTTGTAAGTAAGGTTGTAAGTACAAAACCTTTCATTTCTATTATTTGAATACAAATGACTTCATATCAGAACATAGAAACACTTGACTTCATAACAGAACGTTAGCAATTCTTACAATTCAAGTTCCTACGAAGACATTAACAATGAGATTTCTTCAACCAAATCCANTATCAGAACATAGAAACACTTGACTTCATAACAGAACGTTAGCAATTCTTACAATTCAAGTTCCTACGAAGACATTAACAACGAGATTTCTTCAACCAAATCAAGCGAAGAATTATTAGAAGCTTAACAACGTAAAACTTTTGCGGTTCTAAAAGAGTACGGTGCAACCTTTTCCAAGATTATCATATGGATTTTACCCTACTCCAGGTATGTTAATGCTATCTCTTCGTTCATTTTGGCATGATCCAAATTATACAGAAGAAATGAGCAAACACACAGTTTTCATAAACGACTCTATTCATAGAAATACTAGGGGTCTCTGTGTCCTTGATTCCCCATGTGACATATTATTATATCTTCTGTTCATGGGTCTCAGAATAATACGCAGTTGACAAAAGTTTATACGAAAGGAATATTGAGATTATTAACATATTTTCATGCATTTAATTCATTTATACATGTACATGGACCCATGACCAGATGGCGTTATATACGCATATTTATATGTATATGTCTATATATGTATATGTGATATGGGAAAAAGGTTACGGAGTTATATACGCACCATCACTTGATCAGTTGGTATATGTTGATGATGTTGCCCACAGTGGATGAGGCGCAATGATGGGATGCCCTCAGAGGCTTGATGATGTTATGTACACCTATACCTATGCATGACTCGACATTTATATGCACGTGCATGACATTATAAATGTTTCAGAAATTACAAAGTTATTCAGACTTACAGATGGATTTCTTTATTCCATGTTTCATCTATGTCTTTTATGTACTGATTTTCATGCCTTACATACTCAATACATTATTCGTACTGACGCCCTATTTCCCGTCGCCTGCGTTTCATGCCCGTAGGTGCAGATAGGCAAGCCGACGGTTCCCCTTTTTAGGATAGTTGATCAACGAGAGTTGGCGTGCTCCACTGGATCCGGAGCTGCTTTTGATTTTGGTACGATATGCTTGTATATATATATATGGGTATGACATGGCTCAGTCCTGTCTTTGTATAGTTGTATTTCTATTAGAGGTTTGTAGACAGTTTGTGTAGTTGGATAATATGAGGCCTTGTGGGCTTTTAGTTTTGGGCATTTAGTTGTCTATTGCAGCCTTGCCGACTTGCCCACTATGTTCCGCATGTATATGTACATTCGTCTTTTGGATAGATTTCCCTCACATATGATATTCACGTCTATAACTTAAATTCATGCTTAAGCATGTTCGACACGTAGGATTCGGGCACCCGTCGCAGCCCATCGGTTTGGGTCGTGACAAAATCTATGGTGGTTCAAAGATACTTTCACATGTCAGTGCCCATGAAATATTGAATGTTCCTATTAATAATGCCTTGAGGATCCAACAGAATACTACCAGGTGCTTAAAAAGAAAAAGTGCAATTCATCTGCAGAATGTCTTCGAGAAAGGTATAAAAAAGGCGACCCATCAGTTCGCTTGCTCAGCCACCCAGGTAAGTATGAATAACTATTCCGCTATAACCGTCAGGAATGGCCAAAATTGCTAGAGAAAAATAACTAGTTAATAACCCCTGGTTGGAAAGATGACAAGGCAACCTCTTTTCCCAAAAATCCTAATGTACTAATGTATATCCTTGTTAGCGCCGTCTATATCCATGATTTTCCACCTATTGAACATTTCATTAAAGATGGTGCAGATCATGCCCCAACGATCCCCTAAAATAATGTTATTTTGCCCTCAGGAGAGAAACCACCATCTAGTGACATTGAAGCAACAATCAATTGGAAGTCCAAAAATTCTATTTCTCAAAATAGAATCTTGTAACACCCCCACCTTAGGAGGTGCTACCGACACATGATGCCCGAAGGCCCATGCAAACCAACGCCAGTTCTTACATTCTTTTTATCCATAAAATCTGGCCATTGAGGCCTCCAAATATTAGCACTGTAATTATCATATGAATAACAATTTAGCAAAATAAACATTAGCATTTAATACATGATCATCACTGTCACTAGCACAGCCATACCCAGCC
>AWOL01S0000822.1:99517-109703 GCA_000715115.1 Nicotiana otophora
CTTCTGAAGTATTTTATTTTTTTTATGAACCTAGACATGTCGCCTGAGAATTTAGGCAACCCAAATCTTTTGAACTTCTTCCTTGGTGCCTGGAACGAGCAATGTTTCTTTCCTGTGATTAAAATCTTACCTTGCGCAAGCTCTATAAAGTGCTGGATCATTCTTCATTATCTATTTTGTTGTGGCAGAATCATATCTCCATTGTGGAATGGGCTTATCAGTCATCCCATCTTTACCATCATCAACTTCGGAGACATCTGGCTCCCTGGGCTGATTCATGAAAATAGACGGAAGTTCTTATTCCGAGGAATATTGGCAGGAATCAGTACTTACCTCATAACTATCCTCATGTACTACCCTTATTGAATTACTTAGTACAACTTGTGAAAACAAGTACAACTAACATAAAGATTTTACAATGCAAGACCCTTATTTGGCTAATAGACAAAACATAAAAACATGATTAAGAACTAGAAAACAAATTGCATGGCCTTATATATTAGAATTGGTTTTGACAAGACATGGACGATGGTAAAATGACCCATGAACAGTATTTGCATGGCATTGGTTTTAGGTAAATTTATTGCTTGACATGGATGACTTTTCTTTGATGACATAAGGGGCCCTTGAATAGTATTTAAATGGCATATAACTTAGGAAAATTTATGGCTTGACATGGGTAGGCAGATTAATCGATACATTTGGATTTTATGGTAACTTTGTGTGGGTTAAAGTGGCTAAAAAGTGAAGAACATGTGCAGATATTTTAGTTTTTTTATAGTAATTTCTTACGGGGTAGAGTGGTGAAAAGGATGAAAAAGGTGTGCATACTTTTGTTTCTTCAAATGGGTACTTACCTAGGGGGTTAAGAGGTGAAAATTATTTTACACACTTGTGCAGTTTTTAGTTTAGAAAAAAAGGGGATTATGGAAGGGGAGTTGGCTAAAAAGGTTTAGAAGACTTATGTAAATTATTTCTTGGCTCATGATTATGCATTATGCTTGTCTTTTAACCCTTTTAGCCTTCACTTTTCAGCTCTTGTGAAATATCTCTTTGCGTGCAAATGATTTTCTTCTATATTTCCCGTTCTTTTAACTTTCTTCTTCAGCGACGAAGTACCGATATTCCCCATTTAAATTGATCTTAGCAATTTTTGCTGGACAAATATCATAGGTGTCTGGTGAGTCTTCAAGTATTTTGTTTTATCCCATAAGTGATATCTTAACATTTTTCCAATGGAGGTGGGTGGATGAATAATTCAAACTTCCTTCCTCTCATGGCCATATCTCCTCCCGAAGGGTCTTATTTTGCTGAAAAATGAGCCTATGAGCTCCAACGTGCTCCTTTTCCATTGCTATGACTGTGATTAGATAATGAAACAAAAAGGACATCGTAGGCATGAGATTGTGGTATTAATGGCAGAGATACCAAGTTAACCATAAGAGATCCTTTGGAAACTTCTTGGCCTATGCTATGAACACATGGCAAAGTGAATATTCCGGATTATCACCTAAAGGTACTTGTATGGAACCTCCTTAGTTTAAAAAAACCTGGAGTTCATAAACACTTTTCGCCCTAATAAGATGCACGAATCAATAGGATATGAAAAATTAAACAACCCCGACGGGTGATGTAATGATGTAAGTGAAATAATGATGTCGTAAGTAGTTGAATGTAATTGTGAAGTGATATATTTTGTGAAAGGTTATGAGATGAATGTATTTGTACTTATGTTTCCAATGTGTTATAAGCTCTTATGCCCTCATTAGGAGAGGCTATGGTGTTCCTAAATGTTTTAAATGTTCTTGATGTCCTATGATCAGCCATGGCAAGTAGAAGTAAGTTTTGGTATGGACATGAAATGTGGTCGTTTGCCAAAATGAGAATTATGAGGTGTTGTATGTCCCTATGGTTTCAATAATAGTATGTATACTACTAAGATAATTAATGTAAATGACTTCGATGTTAAGTCCCCAAGAAACATGAACTTAGCTAATGACCTTAAGATGATAAAAGAGTATATAATGAAGTGGAAGAGGGGTGTCCTATGCTAAGTGACGATAAATCTTATGGATAATGTATTTGGGTCGTGTGCCATTGAAATTGACTTATTCATTTACCATATGTGTGCTAACATAATTAGTTGTGTTCCTCCATGATGAGCATGAACATGAACATGAAGTGTTCAAATGATCCGGGAACTTACGACCTTAAACGTAGCGCTAGTCAGGTCACATTGGGTTTATATATGGTCATGTGAATAATGATGTGTTACGATCCTATGGATGGTCTATGAAATGTATACGTGTATTGTGTAATTAAACACTATGGACGGTCTATAAAACACAAGTGCATAATATGAATGAACCCTCTTGACGGTCTATGAAACGCATAGGTGTATTATATGGTGTATGGGAATCCTATGGACGGTCAATGTAACACATAGGTGTATAATATGATATGTGAACACTATAGACGGTCTATGAGACGCACAGGTGTATAATATGATATGTAATCCTATGGACGGTCTATGAAATGCATAGGCGTATTGTGTAAGGAACACTATGGACGGTCTATGAAATGCATAGGTGTTTTGTAATGTAATATGTGACCCTACTGATGGGCTATGAAACGCATAAGTGTATAATAGTATAGGTGAACCCTGTGGATGGGCTATGAAATGCATAGGTATATAATATGGTAGGTGATCCTATGGACGGAATATGAAATGCATAGGTGTATGATATGTGAATACATTGAACAGTCTATGAAACGCACAGGTGTATTGTGTAAGTAAACACTGTGAATGGTCTATGAAATGCACAGGTATATTTGTATTGCATAAGTATACACAGGTGTATTGTGTAAGTAAAAACGGTGAATGGTCTATGAAATGCACATGTGTATTATGTAAGTAATCAATGTGAACGGTCTATGAAACGCACAGGTGCAATGCATAGGTGTATTATAAGAGAGGGATATGGACGGTCTAGTGAGACGCATTGTTAACGCAGACATTAGGTACCACTTTCATTGGCCTTTTTTGTATATGTTTTTTCAATTACTTTATATTATGTATTCCACACATAGTTCATATAGCTTAGTTAATCCTAAAAGAAGTTTAAAATGATGTAAGCATAACGAGACTTGTAATGTGAATCTACGGGATATTTTGTAGTTCTTGATTTACTTCGTATGCCTCTTATTTGAATTACCATGATTTCATATGTTGTTCTGTTTGCCTTACATATGAGTACTATTCCATATGTGCTCACGTCCCGTTTGCTAGGGCGCTGCATTCTTTAACGGATGCATGTATATTTCTACAGGATTATATGGATATTTGATAGGGATCTTTTGCGCAACAGATTATGGTTAGCCTGCTACATTTCTAGTGGGTATTCGAGAGTAGTTGGTTTTATGTACTTAGGTATCTATTGTCATAGAATCTCCATGTATAATGTGGGTCATATACTTAAGTTTTGAGTTTCGTCATGTATTTATGTTCACAGATATTTATGAAGCTATCTACCCATCATGAGAGAAAAAGAAAAAAAACATTTATGGGCCATTGAGACAAATGTATTCAACATTAAAGTCAAGATCTAATTATTGTTTGATAAATCATGCATGAGTTATGATGAGAGGTTGATGTAATGTAGGCTTGCTCGACTGGGTTTACTAGGTTGAGCGTCTGTCACGCTCCCCAAGTTCGACGCATGACACTAACCCACCAAGGTTAGTCTTTATACTTAATGGGTACTGTTGTGGTATACTCATACTATGCTTCGATATATTTTTGTGCCGACCCAGGTACATTTGAGCATGTCGAACGTTAGATAGGGTTTGTGATCTGCTACGGAGACTTCAAGGAATACCTGCCACTATGCTCGCAGGCCTCATAGTCACAATCTGATATTATCTTTACTATTGTTTATCATCATCTCAAACCGGTATTGTATTTAGAGATTCTAGTGTATTTCAGCATATCTTATGAGTCTGTACTACCGGTTTTGGGGATTATATAACTATTGACCCATTTTAGCGATGTTATTTCTTTCATCAGTTAAATGTTTATTTAGTTGAGCTAGTTATTTTTATTAAAAGTTATCATGTGTTTGGCTTACCTAGTCTTAGAGACTAGGTGCCATCACAATTCCTAAGGTGCGCTTTGGGGTCGTGACAAATTGGTATTAAAGCTCTATGTTCATAGGTGCTACGAGTCATAAGCAAGTTTAGTAGAGTCTTGGGATCAGTATAGATACACATATGAGGACATGCACTACCAGTCAGCTGAGTAGACTCCCGCGCGCCCAACTAGAGCAGAGAGAGGTTGGGTCCCAGGTAAAGGCCGAGAAGGGGAACGTTCTACAACTAGAGCACCTTCTATACCAATGACTGAGGAGCCACCAATAGCTCCGGTTGGGGTGCAGGCACCTGAAACGCCTGCTACTATCTCTGGACTCCATGAGACATTGGCATATTTTATGAGCATTTTGGTACTTTAGCTCTAGCGGGATTGATCCCAGTTGCTCCAGCTACTTCCCAGGCTGGGGGTGGAGCCTAGACTCCTGCCGCCTGTACTCGAGAGCAGCGAGTCCATGTTTACCAGGTTCTAGGAGTTATGCCAGCACAACTTGTTATTGTGGTTCAGCCTTATGTCAAGCCAGAGGCATCAGAAGAGGAGCAGAGAAGGCATGAGAGTTCCAATACGTATTATCCTCCTACTTATAGTAGCACAGTTTCTAAAGATGCACAGAGTTTTCTAGTCCGATGCCATCGTATTCTCCACAACATGGGCATTATGAAGGTGAGCCGGGTCGCCTTTATTATATTTCTGCTAACAGGGGAAACATATAGGTGGTGGCAAGCTTATGAAGAGGGTAGGCGAGATTATGTAGCACCACTCATTTGGACTAAGTTTTCAGATATATTTTAAAGGGTACTCATTTTATAGACCCTCCGGGATGCGTGGTGCACAGATTTGGAGTAGCTATGTCAGGAGATTATGACGTTGTCAGAGTATTCCATGAGGTTTAGCGAGTTGTCCCGCCATGCACCTGCTTTGGTTTCTATAGTCAGAGATCAAGTCCACAGATTTACCAAGGGGCTCAGTTATGGTCTTAGATTCAGTATGGCACGGGAGTTGGAGAATGATACTCCCTTTCAGTAGGTTGTAGAGATCGCTCGTAGATTATAGCGCATGAGAGGCCAGGAGAGGGAGGACAGGGAGGCTAGGAGGCCACAAGACTCTAGTGGAATTAGTGGTTCCCGTGCCGCGGTCATTGTAGAGGTTATATGGGTCGACCAATTCATTCTACATTTTAGTCTACTCATAGTGTTGCAGCTATTCGAAGGTCTCAGATCATCCATTATGCACAGTCACTTTTGAGTTCCCTCCTTCACAGGGTGCCTTCAGCGTCAGACTCTGTTTTAGCATCCATGCCCGTATAGAGGTTGTTTTGGGTATGGAGATACTAGGCATATGGTCAGGGACTGTCCTAGACTTAGGAGGGGTGCACCTCCACAGTGTCCACAGATTCCACAAGTTTCATAGGCTATGGTTCTGCTCCAGTTGCTGATCCACATACACAACCAACTAGGGGTGGAGGTCAGGCGGGTAGAGGTCTTCCAAGAAGGGGAGGCCAGACCTGTTGCTATGCTTTTTTGGGTAGAGCCAAGGTTGATGCATCAGATGATGTGATTACAGGTATTGTTTCAGTCTGTCATAGAGCTACATCAAATTAATTTGATCTGAGTTCAATGTATTCATACGTGTCATGTTACTTTGCTTCATATTTGGATGTATCTCGTGATTCCTTCAGTATGCGTGTCTATGTGTATATGCATATGGGAGATTCTATTATGGTAGACCGTGTCTATTGATCATTTTTGGTTACTATCAGGGGTATAAGACCAGGGCTAACCTTCACTACTCAATATGGTGGACTTTGACATGATATTCGGCATGGATTGGTTGTCTCCCTATCACGTTATTCTGGATTGTCACGCCAAGACTGAGACATTGGCTATGAGGGGTTTCCCATAGTTGGAGTGGAGAGGTACATTGGATTATGTTCTTAGTATGGTGGTATATTTACCGAAAGCACAAGTGATGGTTGAGAAGGGGTGCTTCGTATATCCGGCCTTTGTTAGGGATGCTAGTGTTGATACTCCTACCGTTGAGTTAGTTCCAATAGTGAGATATTTCCTAGACGTGTTTCCAGTAAATCTGTCAGGCATTCCACCCGATAGGGACATCGATTTTGGTATTGACTTGGTGTCGGGCGCTAAGCCCATTTCTATTCTACCATATCACATGGCACTAGTAGAGTTGAATGAATTAAAGGAACAACTTTAGGAATTGCTTGATATGGGTTTCATTCGATCGAGTGTCTCGCCTTGGGGTGTTCGGGTTCTATTTGTGAAGAAGAAGGACGACTCTATGAGGATGTCCATTGATTACAGGCAGCTGAACAAAGTTACAGGCAAGAAAAAGTAGCAACTACTGCGCATTGATGATTTGTTTAATCCATTTCAGGGTGCTCGGGCATTTGCGAAGATTGACTTGAGGTCGGGATATCACCAGCTGAAGATGTAGGATTCAAACATTCTGAAGACGGCTTTTAGAACTCGATATGGTCACTATGAGTTTTTGGTGATGTCATTTGGGCTGACCAATGCCCTAGCAGCTTTCATGTACTTGATGAACAGTATATTCCAAAAATATCTTGATTTTTTTGTCATCGTTTCATTTATGAGATGTTGCTGTATTCTCACAATCGTGAGGATCATGAGCAGCACTTGAGTATCGTGCTCCAGAGTTTGAGGGAGAATAATCTATATGCTAAATTCTCCCAGTGCGAGTTTTGGCTTTATTAGTTGGCATTCTCGGGTCACGTGTTGTCTAGTATGGGGATCAAGGTGGATCCAAAGAAGATTGAGGCAGTTTAGAGTTGGACCAAACTGTCTTCAGCTACAAAGATTCGGAGCTTCTTGGGTTTAGCAGGTTATTATCGACGTTTCATGGATTGTTTTTCATCCCTCGCAACTCCTTTTTCAATCTCAGAAATATATATTAGAACTAATACTATATTAAACCCAATACCAAGGACAACAAGGAATCTTCCCAAGAGCATTTATTCAATGGAATGAGCTTGTGCACTTACAATTGCCCCAAGAATAAGTGGTAGTGTGTCAATTTGAAATGTGTGATGATAACCAAGTTTATCAACAAGGGAATCAGAGGCTATGCTTCCTATGATGCACCACCAATAAATATGCTCACCACTGAATTCCCCTCAAACCCAAGCTCTTTCGCAATCGATACAATAGGACCATTCATTACTCCAATGTGATAACCAAATAGGAAATTTGATATAGAAGCAATCAAAATGTGAGGAAAAGCAGGTAACCATCCCAAATCCATTCCATCATCAGTAGTAGTAGAAACACATTTTCTTGTAAAAACTCATTTTCATCATCTATGGGTTGCTGTTTGTTAGCAGCAAGGATTTTAGCTCTCTGGAAAGTGAAAACGAAGTAGAACGGGAACAATGATACTATGTATCATGTTTAGGAGAGTTGTAAAAGTAAGGTTTTGGATCAAAACAGGGTGTGTAGAAGCATTGAAAAGGGTGAACTGATTATGCCCGCTGTATTGGATGAAGCTTCTTAAATTAAAACTGGAAGGAGTTGAAATCTCCTTTGTTTCCTTCCTTTAAATACTGCCACGCCAACTATCCCTTTTTCAAAGTGTCATTTTGATTCATGCCACCTATGTTAATGAATGTAAGAGTCAAAATGTTTCTAAGGCAAAAGCTGCCACGTGAGATAATCTAACTTTATCCAAAGATTTTTAATTATCTCCCACTAACATTCATCAATTATCCACCTAATTAAGAATTATCTCAAATTACTTAAAATACTACTCATATTTAACACACTTTATGTACCCTACTATCATGGTTATGTGATTCCATATAAAATAAATACATACACTATTATTTTATAAAAATATCCATGTAAAAATACATATATTTTCTTCCTAATCTCATATAAAAAGTAAAAATTCTCGTACGCTTAATTCTTAAAATGGTAAAAAGATAACCTTCTTTTCTTGTGAGAAAATAATTTCTATCTTTACAATAAAGAAAATCTCATAAACTTTCTTATATTATGTGTATAATTTAAAGCATTTTCGAAAGTAGTAATATTAATAACTATATAAAATCATACTTTTGAAACATTTTTCTACAATAAATTTTCCACTCAAAATAAATACCATCTCAAAATGTATCTAACGGTATCAATGTTGTTAAACTTACGGAGTCTTACAATAACATAGTCACTAATCCTCTATAATCTCATGAATGGTCTTAAGCCCTTCTAGCTCATATGGATTACTACGACTAATTCTAATATTAAAGTACAGGATGTAACATTCTCGGATTNAACATAGTCACCAATCCTCTATAATCTCATGAATGGTCTTAACCCCTTCTAGCTCATATGGATTACTACGACTAATTCTAATATTAAAGTACGAGATGTAACATTCTCGGATTGGTATTGGGTGTGTCTTAATGCAAGAGAGTAAAGTAATTGATTATGCTTCACTCCAGTCAAAGCCACATGAGAAGAACTACCATGTTCATAATTTAGAGTTGGCAGCTATTATTCATGCATTAAATATTTAGAGCCACTATCTCTACGGTATGTCTTGTGAGGTATTTACAAATCACCGGATCCTACAACACTTATTCAAACAAAAGGATCTAAATTTGAGGCAGCACACATGGTTGGAGCTGCTAAAGGACTATATTATTACCATTTTGTATCATCCCGGGAAGGCCAATGTGGTGGCCAATGTCTTGAGTAGAAAGGCGGTGAGTATGGGTAGTCTTGCATTTATTCATGTTGGTGAGAGATCACTTGCATCAAATGTTTAGGTTTTAGCCAATCAGTTCATGAGGTTAGTTGTTTCGGAGCCCAGTCGACTTATAGCTTGTATAGTTTCTCGGTCTTCCTTATATGACCGCATCAGAGAGCGCCAGTATGATGATCCCCATTTTCTTGTCCTGAAGGACACCGTTGAGCATGGCGATACCAAAGATGTTACTATTGGAGATGATGGGGTGTTAAGGATGCAAGTTCGGATTTGTATACGGAACGTAGATGGGCTGCGTGAGTTGATTCTTGAGGAGGCCCACAGTTTGCGGTATTCCATTCACCCGGTGCCGCAAAGATGTATCATGACATGAGGAAGAATTATTGGTAGAGAAGAATTAAGAAAGATATAGTGGGGTTTGTAGCTCGGTGTTTAAATTGTCAGCATGTGAAGTACGAGAACTAGCGATCGGGCGGATTGCTTCAGAGACTTGAAATTTCGGAGTGGAAGTGGGAGCTGAACACCAAGGACTTCGTAGTTGGTCTCCACGGACTTCACAGAAATTTGATGCTATTTGGATGACTGTGGATAGATTTACCAAGTCCACGCATTTTATTCTAGTCGGTACTACTTATTCTTCAGAGTGGTTAGCTGAGATTTATATCCACGAGATTGTTCACCTTCACGATGTGCCAGTGTCCATTTCAGATAGGGGCACACAGTTTACATCGCATTTTTGGAGTGCAATGCAGCGAGACTTGTGCACACAAGTTCAGTTGAGTACAACTGTTACACCCCATATTTCTTTTGTACGTGAAAGTACGCCAAAAATAAATTGGTGAAAGCTCAGAAATGAGATGTTACATCCCGTATTTTTGTACGTTAAAGTTTCGTCGTAAGTTAATCGACGTAAGTTTGGAAATGAGATTATTTTGGAATTATAAGTATTATGCTATTTCAAACAAGTGATAAGTAATTTCGTGAAGGTGAGAGGGTAAGCAAATCAAAGAAAATGAGTTTCGTCTAAGTTTGACAGTTTGGGATAAAATACGATCCGAGCTATAATACCCCGTATTTATGGACTAATGCCATACAAGGTACCACATGACCATGATAGTAAGGTATATAAGGTATGTTAAAAGTGAGTAGTATTTTAAGTAATTTTAGATAATTCTTATTTATATGGTAATTGGTTAACTAATGATTTTTGTGGGGGATTAGATAATATTGGATCTTGGATAATTAATGATTTTGGATAAGTTTGGTATGCCTTCCCAAACGTGGCAGCAAGTGACA
>AWOL01S0000822.1:136765-146818 GCA_000715115.1 Nicotiana otophora
TAGTCAAGCCAAATGACATCACCAAGAACTCGTTGTGACAAAATTGAGTCCTAAAAGCTATCTTAGGGACATATGATGCCCCAATCTTCACCTAATGGTAGCCAGATCTTAAATCAATCTTGGAAAAACCTCGGCACCCTGAAGCTGGTCAAATAAATCATCAATCCTTGACAATGGATACTTGTTCTTGATAATGACCTAGTTCAACTTCCGATAATCTATGCACATTCTCCTCAATCCGTACTTTTTCTTAACAAACAACATTGGCGCACCCCTAGGTGAAACACTCAATCTGATGAACCCCTAGTCAATCAAATACTACAACCTATCCATTAAATCTTTCAACTCTGGTGGAACAAAATGGTACGGTGGAATAGAAATGGGTTGAGTGCCCGAAATCAAATAAATGAACAAGTTGATGCCCATGTCGGATTGTATACTTGCCAAATATGTAGAAAATACCTCAAGAATCTCACTCAAGACCCATACCGAATACATAGAAGGAACCTCCGCACTAAAATCACGGATATAAGCCAAATACGCCAAACACTCCTTCTTGACCATATGTCGAACCTTCAAATATGAAACCACCCTACTAGTGGAGTGACCAAGAGTCCCTCTCCAGTCCAATCTCGGCAGCCCCAACATGGATAAAGTCATAGTCTTTGCATGGAAATCGAAGATAGCGTGATACAGGGACAACCATTCCATACCAAAAATAACCTCAAAATCCACCATACTGAACAACATAAGATCAACTACAATATCGAACCATTAATAGTAACAACACAAGACCTGTACACCCGATCACCTATTATGGAATCCCCAAGCATAATAGACATAGAAACAGGAACATAAAGAGAATCACGATGAATACTGAAATACGAAGCAAAATATGAAGACACATAAGAATATGTAGAACTCAGATCAAACAACAAGGAAGCATCTATATGATAGACTGAGATTATACCCGTAATAACTATATCCGGATGACTCTGCCTCAAGTCTAGCTGGAAATGCATAACAACGAGGTTGAGGCCCACCAACCTGACCTCTTACTCTTGGAAGACCTCTCACTGACTGGCCTCCATCTCTAACTGTCTGGCCTCTACCTCCGGCTACCTTACCCCACTCTCTAATTGGTTGTGCAGGTGGTGGAGCAACCGGTACCGGAATAATGGCATGAGTACCCTGTTGTTGTATACTTCTATGAAGTTTCGGACAGTACCTATTGATATGACCCGCACATCTACACTCAAAGCACTCTCTTGATTGTCGTGGCTGTAGAATTAGAAACTAAACCTAATGAGTCGAATAACCACCATGATAGATTTGAATTGGTTGTACACTAATGGGAGGTAAAGGTTCACTAAATACTAGCTGCTCGGAACAAGGTCCATAAGTACCATGACTGCATGAAGTACTATGTGTGACCTGTAGAGACGACTAAACTAGCCTGATAGGATGGCCTCCACACAAAAAGAACTGCCTCTGGGTGAGGCACCATTGTATCCTCCGAAATGACGGGGCCTCTTATCAGAGGTCGTCTCCATAGCCTGGTCCCTGATGCGCTCGATCCTCCTGGCAATCTCCACTACCCGGGTAAAGGAAATATTATCCTCGGTCTCTCTGGCCATCTATAGCCTAATGCCATATGTAAGGCCATCTATGAACCTCCACACCTTCTACCTCTCAGTATGGATCAGGATAGCTATATGGCGTGATAAACATACAAATTTTGGCCAATACTGTGTAACGGTAATGGTACCTTGCTGAAGGTGCTCAAATTGACTGCGGAACTCCTCTCTTTGAGTGAAAGGGATGAAGTTCTCCAAAAACAAATATGAGTGCTGAGCCCAAGTGAGAGGAGGTGAACCTGCTAGCCTACCTGAAAATACATTTGTGCCACCACCTCTTGGAAGAACCATGTATTTGAATCACTATGAAATCAACTCTATTGGACTCCACTATACCTATGTCGCGCAATATCTCATGACAATGGTCCAAGACATCCTGGGAGTCCTTAGTAGGTGAACCACTAGAGTAAGGGAATACAACTTGTTGAATTTGTCTAATCTCTTCAACCCCCCAGCTGACATTACAGGTCTCTCCCTAGGTTGTGTAGAAACAACAAGTAGAACTGTCCAAACTTGTAGTGTTGTTGGCATTTGATACTCGTGAGCCATCTACTCTAGAGTGTGTGTAGTGTGAGTCTGGCTTCCTCCCAGCCTGAGAAACGGTTTTGCCACAGGAAACAAACCATCATGTGCCATACTCTTCTTAAAACCAACCATGCGGACTAAGTGGTAATGAAGCACTGTGGTAGCGATTAACTCCTCTAGGACCTGAGGTGGTCCTACTAGTTTGGTCGGAATAGGAATCTAAACGTCCTGCTCTATCTGAGCTCAACAACAGGCGCCGCTACGCGTGTTCTAGGCTGAGCTTTACCTCTTCCTCAAGTTCTACCTCAGCCCCGGCCTCTACCCCTAGTAGTGGTTGCAACCTGGGGCTCCGGCTCCTAAGCAGTTGTCGATGTCATACGTGTCCTCACCCTCTATGAGAGAATAAGTGAATAATGATTCAAACTCAGCGATAGAACATAGTCACAAATAGAGAAAGAAAGAAAGTGAAATTTTATAAAGCCTTATAGCATCTAGAAGATAAGTACATATGTCTCCAGATCGATCCTCAAGTCTCTTCTAAGCTTGCTCGTGGCTCGTGAGACTTAGGCAACCTAGTGTTCTGATACCAACTTTAAACGTCCCAGAATCCCAACCATGGGGCCGTGATGGCACCTAACATCCGGGATCTGCACAAGAAGTGCATAAATGTAGTACAAGTACAATCAATCCCATGGAATATGTAAGTGCCGACCCTAACCTCGACAAAGTAGTTACAAGGCTATTACAAGACTATCACTATGAACTTGTATGTAAATGAGTAGAAAAACAACAATGCAATAGGGAATAACTAATTAATATGATAACCAAAATAAGAAATGCATAACGGATGGCCCCATAATATCATCACTACATAGTTTCACAACACAATACGGGAAACTAACAACAAAGAATAACCATAATACAACTTCCCCATTGCGGCGCGCAACCCCATCGGCTTATATAATACTAATACCATTGCAGCATGCAACCCGATCCATATATCTATATAATAGCGTTGCGACATGAAAATTGATCTACATATATATAATACCGTTGTAACATGCAATCCGATCTATATATATGTATAATACCGTTGCAGCGTGCAACCCAATCCACATATATATAACACTATTAGGGCGTGTAACTCGATCAACATATATATATATATATATTCTTAAAACAACTATGGCGTATCTCAAAAAAGGAACCAAAACGTATAAATTCTCTGAGACAAATCCAATATAACAATTTAAAGTGAAATAGAAATCAAGTAAAGACAAATGCACAAGTAAAGGCATGATACAAATAATAGCATCTATCTAATAACATGTAGATCATAGAACGAGTAAGAGCGGGCAATAAATAAAGGCATGGATACTTGGAACATGTAGCAAATAGAGTCGTGTAACAAGTAAAAGGCACGTTTGACTAACTTGGAATAAAAGAAGGCATAATATAATTGAAAACATGCAATTAATTGGTCCACCTCGCATGCTTAAACCCATAAAAATGCATATACACTCATCACCTTGCATATACCTTGTTCCCGCACATAAATCAAGTAGCAAATAGACCAATCGAGTCCTAATTCCCTCAAGTCAAGGTTAACCACGATACTTGTCTCTTTCCGAAAACCAGTCAACAATCTAACACGGCTTTCCCTTTGGACCAAGCCTCCAGACCAATCAAAAATAGTCAAATATTGTTCAAACACATCAAAACTAGCTATAGAAACTACCCATAAATGAAAAGGTTCAATCTTTAACTAAATTGAAAAAGTCAATAAAAAGTTAACCCGGGCCCACGTGGTCAAAATTTGAAATTTGGACCAAAAGCCCGATTACACATTCACCCCCGAGCCCTGCTGTGTGATTTAGGTCAAATTCGACCTCAATTCGAGGTCTAAATCGCAATTTTATAAAGTCCTAAATTCTACCCAAAACTCCTAATTTCTGAATTGAAATTCATAAATGTAAGGATACAATTCATGAAATAGCAATTGCAATTGATTGAAAATAAGTTAAAGCTACTTACCAATGAATTAGGGAAGACATTCTTCTTCCATATTCGACTCTATAGAGTTTAGGGTTGAAACAATGGTGTAAAATGAGCTAAGTCCCGAAATTTCAAACTTTTGCACAGATGCACATATCGCAAAAGCGATCAGTGTCCCAGCTACAATGTTGTTGCAAATGTGATATGTCCTTTGCATTTGTGAAGACCCTCCAGCTTGTAAATGTGGACAAGGCTTCGCAAAAGCGAAGCAGCACTCAGCCCTCCAGTGTCGCAAATGTGATGCCTATATTTCGCAAATGTGGTCTTTTCATCGCAAAAGCAAAGTCCCAACCCCCAGTCCCTTGTTGTATTTGCGAGCCTGACATCGCATATGCGAGGCTCACAATTGCGATCAGGTCCTCGCAAATGCAAGACTTGCAGATCAATACCAGCAGATCTCTTCATCAGCTGTCCAAACCTTCCAAAATATATCTAAAACTCACCCGAACCACTCAGGCTCCAATCAGAACATTCATAAAAGTGCAATAACATCACACAAACTTGCGCGCTACCTCAAATCATTAAAATAACACCAAATATCAAGAATCGATCATCAAAACTCAAGATATTCATCTTAGAAATTTAATTTTCTGATTGTTCACATAATGCGCCGAAACGGCCTCTGGTCACCCGGGCCCCCAACAAAACATGCGTACAAGTCCAAAAATATCATACTAACCTATCAAAATCATTACAAAACTGATTTGAGGTTGTTTACCAAATAAGTTGACCGTTTTCACCTCTAGTTGTGTTTAAAGCCAAAAATCACTTTTTTTTAAACTTCTGATATAAGCTTTCTGAAAAACGATACGGATCATGCACGCAAGTAATATATCATTGGATAAAGCTACGGGAGGTCCCGAAACATAGAAAATTAAGCTAATACTCAAAACAACCTATCAGGTCATCACACAAACAATCCAACATCTTCCTATCAATATAAAGAATAAATTTGGTCATTATTCCCAAATGTTCTTCTCTTTTATATTTAATCGTTAGAGTTTTACTATCGACTATTCTTCTTTCTTTTCTTTTCCAGAAAAAACACTCATTATAGTACAATGTAAGTTCTCATATAATTCTTTAATCTATGTACAGCGGTATCTTATTCAATTAATAGTTATCTTATTCCTTACTTGGCATTTCTATTTTTTTTTTAAAACCTATTACCATGTTATAGCATGTCGTTGTATTCAACATAGCCTATGTGATAGTTTATACGCTAATTTGTCTATATATACGTAAGAGAGCAATAGAAAAGTGAGGTGGCACCTCTCTTAAGCAAAAAAGACATATTCATATTTTTTTCTCTAATTTATTTTTTGAATTTTTCATAATTCTTTCAATTTAGTTTACATTAATATTTTTTTATAACTCACACTTACTTATCTTCATAACCTATACTTTTAATAATATCAATCACTCCAATCCATTTCATATCCATAACTCCCAAATATTTAATGTGTAACTTTATGGCAATTTTTGTTTTTTTAATATTATTTTTCCCTTCATTTCTCTCATTTAAGTTGTTTAACAGAATGTAGTAATCAAGAACCCAATATACCAGTTTTCTAGAACATAGCCCACGTAGCTTTAACACTTGAATACCATTTCCATTTATCTTTGTTGTCCTTTATTTGCTTTAAAATTTAAAATTTTACTTTCATAACAGATACCACCTTCACTTCTGCTATTTATAATATTCATAACTCATATGCATTTAGTATTCATAACCCCCAAATATTAAATTTAAAAAGTAACATACCTTATGGTATTCATCTATTTTTCCCTATATAAATTTATAACTTTGTTTCATGAGACCCCTACCCAAAGTTACTCTTTTCACCCTTTATCTCAAATAGTAATGTCATCATATTTACTGCAATATAGGACTCATGTTTTAGTTTGGCTCTGTCTGTCACGACCCAAAACCTAACACGTCGTGATGGCGCCTATCGTGATTCTAGGCAAGCCGACATTTCCATAACACTTCCAACATTTAACAGAAATGAATTAAGACATTTAAAATAATCGTAGTTTTTTAGAAAAACGAGGTAAAACCCAAAGCATATGTGCAGAAAAATAGCCCGACATCAGGGTGTCACTAAGTCATGGGCATCTAAAGAACCAGTCTAGAAATAGTGTCTACAACAGTCTGTGCCAAAATGCCAATACAGGAAAGAAAAGATAACAAGAAAGGAGGGGAAAAGACTGTGAACACCGGCAGCTACCTCATAAGACTCCGATACTCAACCACGCACGAGAACAAAGTCCACCGTGTCCGGAAACACCTGGATCTGCGAACGATGTGTAGGGAGTAACGCGAGTACATCCAACTCAGTAACTAACAATAATAAATAAATAACTAAAGATAGTGACGAGCTACACAGTTATAGTTCATTTTCAATAATTCCAGCAAAGAATAAACATGCCTTCAAAGTTGGAAGTTTAAGTCAAATCAGTTTTATACAGTTCAAGTTCAGGTAATCCGGATATAAAATCTTTCAGAAATTGCACAACAATGAAAGATAGCAACTAACTGCAACAACAAATGAAACACAAGTGCAGCCTCTCGGGGCAACAGTCACTCAACTCGTCACAACAACTTAATCAATCAGCTTACAGCCCTCAGTACTCACACTCAATAGGTACATGCGCTCATTGGGGGTGTGCAGACTCTAGAGGGGCTCCCATATTACATCAAATTTCCTCAAGGTCCGTGGAAGTCTAACTATAAAATCCATGGTGATACGCTTCCACTTCCACTCTGGAATGTCAAGCATGTGAAGCAAACCACCTGGTTTCTAATGCTCGTACTTCACTTGCTGACAGTTCAACATCATATAACATAATTAACAATATCATTCTCCATCCTCTGCTACCAATAGTATTGCCTCCAATCTGGTACATTTTTGCGGCACCTAGATGAATGGAATACTGTAAACTGTGGGCCTCCACAAGTATCAAATCTCGCATCCCATCCACGTTCGGCACACAGAGCCGACCCTGCAGCATATCCAATAGTAACTTACTTGGCATCACTGTGTTGCACCATGTCCTTCAGGACAAGCAATTAAGGATCATCATACTGACACACTTAAACAAGAAAGACAGAGAAACCATGCAAGCAAGAGCCTGGTTGGGATCCAAGATATCCAACCGATTGGCCAAAGCCTAAACAACCAATGCTAATGTTCTCTCCCCTACTGGAATAAGAAAGACTCCCCATGGTCTCAACCTTCCTACTAAAAGTATCGGCCCCCACATTAGCCTTCCCCCGATGTTAAAGAATTGGTGATATCATAGTCCTTTAATAGTTCTAACCACCTATGTTGCCTTACGTTTAGATCCTTTTGCTTGAACAAGTGATGTAGACTCCTTTGATATGTGAATACCTTATAAGACATGCCATAGAGATAGTGCCTCAAAATCTTAAATGCGTGAACAATGGCTGCTAACTCCAAATCATGTATAGGGTAGTTCTTCTTATGGGGATTCAACTAAGTTGAAGCATATGCAATAACTCTACCATCCTACATCAATACACATCCAATGCAAATCCGCAAAGCATCACAATAAACTGTATAAGAACCCGTTGTTGAAGGCAAAACCAGAACGGGAGCTGTGATAAACACAGTCTTAAGCTTCTGAAAGCTATCCTTATACTCATCGGGCTACCTGAATTGGGCACCCTTCTAGGTCATTCTAGTCAAAGGTGTAGGAATGGACTAGAAACCCTCCACAAAATGATTATAATACCCGACAAAACTAAGGAAACTCCTGATCTCAATAGCAGAAGACGGTCTGGGCCAACTCTGAAGTGCCTCCACTTTCTTCGGATGCACCTTAATTCCCTCACTAAACAACACATGGCCCAAATATTCCACTGAATCAGGCCAATAATCACACTTGGAGAATTAATTCTGGAGCGCGATCCTTAGATGCCACTCTTGATCCTCCTAGCTACGTGAATACACTAATATGTCATCAATGAGAACTATGACGAATGAATCAAGATAAGGTTGAAATACATTGTTCATCAAGTGCATAAAGGCTATTAGGGCATTGGTATGCCCAAAAGACATCACGACAAACTCATAGTGACCATAGCGGGTCCTGAAAGCTGTCTTCAAAATATCTGAACGCTGAATTGTCAACCGATGATACCCCGATATCAAATAAATCTTTAAGAACACCCTAGCACCCTCACGGTTATCAAACAAATCATATATATGCGGTAGTGGGTACTTGTTCTTGACAATAACTTTGTCCAGCTGCCTATAATCAATACACATCCTTATAGAGCTATCCTTCTTCTTCATAAATAGAATCGGTGCACCCCAAGGGGCCACACTGGGCCTAATGAAACCCTTAGCAATAAAATCCTAAGTTGTCCCTTTAACTCCTTCAACTCAATAGGTTCCATGTGGTACGGTGAAATAGATATCACCCTCCACTTGCAATTATCTCATCTTAAATAAGGAGAAAAATCTCATCCCAACTAAGGAAAATAATTTCATCATATCAATATGGGGATTTACCCCTAAAAAACTCCTACGTCGGCAATGTAGTTTTAGGGTTAGGTTGTTTCAACCTACCCTGCCTCGGTGACTAACGATACTCCGAAAAACATTATTGTTTTGCATACAAAGAAAATAGAAATACAAATACATTCACCTCATAACCTTTCACACCATATATAGATTCACTAGTAATTTCAACCATTCACAACATCATTATTTCATTGGCCCTCTTAGACACACATATGATTATTCATTCATGGCACGATGGCCGTATCTCGTATTCTACATTTTGATTTCTTTAATTTCAAAGATCATCAATATATGGAATATTCCGGAAATCACAACTTTAGGTTCATTAATAGTGAAGGTTTAAACACAATAGATTCCTTTTCAAAGAATAGAGCAAAATGACTAGCATTTGAAGCACAAGTTAAAATCATAAACGAATGATACACCACTTACTCTTGAAATACCTTTTCCCAAAAGGGCAACACACAATTTCAACTTATGAGTATGTAAGAACTCAAATCACATTGGAGATGTTTGTAAAAGAGATCATGGTAATTTATGACTAAAACATTGGTTCAAATCATAGGTATTAGTTGAAACAACCATATTTTAACACGACTTGAGAACATAAACCTTTAGGCAATTCTATGTTTCGAGTAAATTTGGAACAGTTGATTCAAGGATCATTTCAAAATCTTTCACACATCATTTCATCTCATTGGTACCATTGGCCACAAGTATAACTTTCATTATTGGCACGGTGGCCAGACTTTATATCCCCAACTCACTTCTTTCCCTTTCAAACATCTTTATAGATTATCAACAATGAGAGCATTTGAAATCAAGTCCTTAAGTATAAATATGAGCATTAGGGGTATTAGGCTCATTGTGTATTCTTTCCATGTTAAGCATAATGGACTTTCGTTTGAAACATAAATTGATGTTAGAACGCTTTAACACATAAACCATATTTGAACACATTCCGTAAGGAGCTCATGATGAGATAGGAGTAATTGGAACATGTTTTGAGTACACACATCTTTCAACACATTGATTACTTGGGATAATTGAATTTATTAGGAATACTTAGAAATATAGGAATTAGAAACCTAGGCCAACCATACTTGAAACTTACGGAAACATCATGGAATTCAATTCTAAGAGAGAAGTTTTAGCCAACATACCTTTCTCGAGCTTTCCTTAAGTTACTACAACATCCCAACACCTCTAGAAATATAAATCTATAGGAAGATAGCTAAAATCGTATAATAAATAGAAGGATTCTCATGACATAAGTCTCTTGG